>JAODAL010066741.1:0-17624 GCA_025379985.1 Phyllomedusa bahiana
AGCGGCTTCCTCTTGAGCCCCTGCAGCATCTCGGGGTTGCTTTGACCCTTTAAACCCTGAGATGCTGGTCATGTCTTGGTCTCTGAGCTCCTGCCGTCCGTCCTCGGTCTGTGTCCCGTATTGCCGTTTTCCTGCCCTTTTTTTGCTCCCCTTTTTCCTGCGTGCCCCCCGGTCTTACCTGATGTGTTCCCCGTCCATTTTTCCTGCCGTATCCCTGTGGTGAATAGTATGTTTAACCCCCTGTTCCTGCTGTTTTTTCCCTGATACTTTTTCCCGCCCTGCTTATTTTTCCCCTATTTTTCCTGTTTTCCCTGCCTGTACCCCGGCTGTCCCCGCGGTAGCCACGTCGGGGGTAGTGACCGGGGGGTCCCGCACCAAGCCCACCCGCTTTGCGGCGGGCTCGGGCCGAAGACCAGGGGCCCTTCCCCCCCACCCCCCTGGCGTGGTCCTCCAGACCACCTCCCTGGGTAAACACAGAGGAAATCCACCCCCCGGATGTCTCGGTCGGCGCTTCAGCGTACGCCCATCGCGCGCCCTTACATTTGCTGTAAATTAGTATCTTATTGAATTTCCTTCCTGCCTGGTTAAAAAACTTTGCTACTCTTCCCCTCCTCCTGTTTTGCCGTTAGATTTTGGTAACATTTCTGTAAAAAGGGAGTGGTCCGCGGGCCAACGAAAGCGATGTAGCTAAGCCACCCCAGGGAAGGGAATCTAAGTACCCCCCGGTTTTTTCCCCAAAAACCCCGCCGCAAAGCGGGATGGACTTGCTGGGCGTGAGGTCCCAGGTCGTTCCCCTGATTTTTTGCGATGGCGGCCGGGGGACAGCGTGGGGCAAAAAAGTAATCCAGAGACGTATGGGGACAGGCAGAAGGTCGGGCAGGCGGGAGAGGTTCGTGGGAGAGGCAGGCAGACGGGGCAGGGGGGGCGGCAAACAATCAAGGTCAGGAAACTTAAGCAGGCGGACTGGTACACGGGTAATCAGGACATCCTCCATTTGATGTATGCTGCTCCCATCCTCCATTTGATGTATGCTTCTCCCTTTGATTCACTACTGCTCTCCCATCTCCATTTTGATGTATGCTGCTCCCATCCTCCATTTGATGTATGCTTCTTCCCTTTGATTCAATCTACTGATCCATCCTCCATTTGATGTATTGCTGCTCCCATCCTCCATTTGATGTATGCTTCTCCTTTGATTCACTAGCTCGCTCCCATCCTCCATTTGATGTATGCTGCTCCCATCCATCCATTTGATGTATGCTTCTCACTTTGATTGTGTATCTGTAGTTAGTTCATAACTTTGACTATCACCAATTGCAATTTTCTACCTCCAATTCCCGGCTGTGTCGCTGTGTGAGATTCACCTTGTAATCTCGAGATTCCTATTCTCCCCCCACTCTGCTTAGTTTAAATTGTCGACCCTCCACCATTTCTTGTTCACATCTGAATACTCTGCTTTATGAATGCTAGTTACTTTATAGGACAAGCACTGACCGTCACGTGTGACTAATGGTACACGGGTCGTCCCTGCTGTCAACAAGTGGCCCGTCTAAGTGTGTGAATTAATCAGAATTCAACCAGGATATTGAACAAGGAATTTGCGACCGGTAACAGCTACTTCATCTTTTCCATTTACAACTTTCTAATGTCTGGCAACTATTGCTTGTCCTTCCCCCATCTTATCTCTTCTCCACTTTCCTTGCAACTAATGTATCCCCAAACCACCCGCGCTGGGCAATGAGCTCTACATCTCGCTCCACGCATTCTACCTTCTCACACTGTTGCTGCCATCCAACCTCCTTCCCCACTGTTTAATGCCCTCGCACCAAGCAAACCCGGCTCTTAACAATTGTCTTTTTCCCATACTCCCACCTGCTCACCCTCTCTCTATGCTCCTGGCTGCGGGGACCATATCCCCTAACCCAGGACCCCCCAGGCCATTCCACATTGTCTCTCCCTGCTTCTAACCGATGCACCACTACCTAATTATGTTAACCTCCATCAGAACCTGAAGCACTCCCTCTGACCCCTGCTCCCCTATCCCTCCCCACTCCTTGGAGCTCTCTGGACGCCATCCAGTTACGGTCTGTATGTAATAAACTTTCCTACCATACGATGGACATTACTTATCTCAAGAAATTTTCTCTCCTTGGTGCTCGACTGACAACATTGGCTGACCCCCTCTGACACAGTCTACCCCTGTGCTCTCTCATTTGGCGGCTCCAAGCTTACCCATACCACTCGCCCTCCCCCCCCGGTACAACGCATGGCTCGGAGGTGTTGCCTCCTCCCTGGCTGATACATCTGTTCCTTTGTCCCACTCTTCACCTCTGCCTTCCCTACACTCTCCTAATTTTGAGGTGCACTGTCCGGCATCTATTGCCCCTTCCAACTCCTTCAGTGGCTGTTGTCTACGACCACAAGGGGCTGTCTACGCTCTCCTTGACCCACTCTTGCTTCTGGCCTCGTCCATTTTCTATCCAGTGACGTTTACTACTATATCAGGGAGACTTTCTCAATATCCCATTTGACACCCCCCCCGCCTCATGCTTCTAACTCAAATCCTTGCACTCTGTTCTTCCTATTGATCTTCCAGTGGACGTCTGGAGCACACTCTCAAAGATGGACACACACTGGACCTCATCTTCACAGCTCTGCCCTCTCTTTATCTGACTTTATCAAATCACCCACCAAACCGCCTTATACTGACCACATCTGCTCACCTTCTCCTCTCATCTCCACCCCCCCCGCTCCTCCTGTACCATCATCTAGTGCAACCTCCGCAGGAATTACAAAACTCAACCCTCACACTCTCTCTGTGCACTTCTCTGACACTCTTTTACTACCATATCCTCATTTAGTGACCCAGGACGACAGCCTCACCACTTTCTACAACACACAATCACCCACCATCCTTGACTCTGTTCGCTCCCCTCACACTCACAGAACCCGCAAATCAACAGACAACCCTGGCACACTACACTCACTCTAAACAGCTGAGCGAGCTTCCAGAATGTGCAGAACGCGCTGCGAAGAAAACTCGCTACTCCGACGACCTTTGCTCATCATACAAACAAATCACTACATACATTTAAATACTGCCACTCACCCTAGCCAAACAGGATTACTTCTCCAATTCATATTCCTCTCTGCTCATATACCCCCGGCAACTTTTCACACCTTTAACTCTTCTCCTCCACCTCTTCTTTAAGCTGACGACTTTGCGATTCACTTCCTACACAGATTTAACCTTATCAGAGAAGCTTTCAGCCCCCGAGCCCAGCGCCTTCCTCTATATCTGCCTCAATGCTCTTCCCCTTAACTCTTTTCCCACGTCTTACACATGATGAATCTTTCCTCTAATACTGTCCACATCCACCACTCACCACCTGTGAAATCTTGACCCACTGCCAATCACACCTTATTCACAGACCTTAGTGCTACTTTCATCCCAGCCTCACCCATCATTTTCAACTTATCGTCTCACATCTTGGACATCTTCCCCTTCCCTCCTTTTAAACATGCTACTGTCACTCCCATCCTTAAAAAACAATCCCTTGATCCTCCTCTCTCTGTCCAGACTGATTGCCTCCATATCACTGCTCCCTTTTTGCTTCGCAAACTCTCGAGCAGCAGTCTTCTTCTGCTGTCCTCCACCTCACCTCCATACTCTCTTCTTGACCCAGTCTACATCTGTTTCCGAACCCCAAACCACTCTACAGACAACCGCTCATAACAAAGTCCACCAAATGAACTAGCATAACTGCCCAAATAGCCTCAACGCCTCAGTACTCTGTCCTTCTCCTTACTAGACTTGTCTCTGAGACTATGACACTGTCGACCTTTCCTCCTGCTAGAAAATCATCTCCTCCTCTGGCTTCACTAGATCCTTGGCTATTTCCTGGATTCTCCTCGTATCCTTTCTGATCGGACATTCAGAGTCTATCCATTCTCGCTCCACATCCTCCCCCGGCCTCTGTCTTGTTGGTGTCCCAGGGGTTCTGTCCGCGGGTCCCTTTACTCTTTTCTATCTACACCCTTGGTCTGGGTCAAACTCATATGCCTTCCACATGATTTCGATTACCGACCTGCGATGCTAGATGACACCCAGCTTTATATTCCGCGCCCAGATGTCACTCTCTTCTCTCCATGGATCCCAGGGACGGTCTAATCGTCCATTTTCTCTCCTTCTTCTCCTCCGTCTCCTGCAACTAAATGTGGAGGGAAAACAGAATTCATCATCTTTCCGCCGTACCCTCCATGCCATCTCCTGATCGTTCTCTATCACTGTCACTTGGCTGCACAATCTCGCCTGTTCCCCCGCAAGTCCGCTTGCCTTGGGTGGTAATCCTCGACTCCGCCTCTATCACCTTCAAACCCACAACATCCAAACCTAAACCTCTGCCTGCCGCTTTCACCCGAAATATATCTCTTCGCCATCCGTTTCATTCCACTCAACTTCGACACCACAATAATGGCTCGTTCATGCCCTTGTCATCTCCCGCCTCGACTACTGGACAACATCCTTCTCTGTGGCCTCCATCTAGCACTCTCGCTCCCTCCAACCACCACCCTCTCTTTAACTCTGCATGCCCGTCTTATCCACCTCTCTCCCTCGTCATACTCCTCTGCCTCTCCCCTCTGTCAATCCCTTCAATGGTATCCAATAGCTCAGCGGAAATTTCATTTTCAGGTGCTAACCATGTCCTACAAGGCTCTCCATAACCCTCTCCCCTCCATACATCTCTGCAAAAATCTCCAGATTCTCCCCTCACACAATCTTCGCTCCTCACAGGTCCTTCTTGTCTGTTCTCCTCTATCTGCTGCCACCTCAAATAACCGTCTCCAAGATTTCTCGCACTTTCCCCACACTCGTGGATATGCACTGCCCCAACACATCAGGGGACTCATCTGCCACTCTCACCCAGCTTCAAAAGCAACCTGAAAACTATTTCTTCAGGATGGGCCTATAACATACAAATAAACCATGCTGCCACTGTACTACTCCACAAACATGTCTGCCCACTCTCCTCTGTCTCTTCCCTCCTCCTTGTAGATTGTAAAGCCTTTGCGGGGCAGGGTACTCTCTCCCTCTGTACCAGTTATATCGTCATTCATAAGTCATTATTTGTAACTCACTCTGACCATATTCAATGTATGTTACCCCCCCCCCCCCCCCCCTCAAATGTACAGCGCCATGGAATCAATGGCGCTTAAAAAATAAAATGTTAATATAATAACAGCAATAACACTCTAGACACTAGGCCAAGAGCACCACCAACCAAAACTGGCTAGGATTGCTGGGGCGCCATACCTTATTTTAGGAACAGCGCCGTCAATACACAATTAACGGCGCGCTGGCCCTTTAAAATCAGTCACAGCCGTCTGCGCGCGCGCCTTATAGCTACGGGGCAGACGCTCGCAACTAGCCGGATGTCAGAGCCGGAGACAGGGCTGGTAAGTACGGGCGGTTTCCAGCCCCGGAGCAGAAGGGACCACGGCTAGGGGCCAGACCCACGGACCCACGCCGGACCCCGTCCCCGAGCGCAGGGGGACGGCACGGCAGGCGTTAGCGCGTCGCCGCAGCGCCGTGACAGTAAACCCTCCTCCCCCCTTAGCCTCACCCTACTCCTTGGTATTTAGAGAGGAGATCACAGGGCGACAGGTTGGATCAGGTTCCCATGATGCGCTCTTCGGGACCGGGGGAGGCCCTTCCAGTTCAATATAGAAGATCCGCGCTTCCCCGCTCTCCTTCTTCTCCGCCAGCACCTCCTTGGACCTGAAGACTGTTATACTGTATTCACAACAGTGAAGGACGCAGGACGATTACGAAGATGAAGCAGTTCAGAACAGCCTGGGCTTGAGGAGGGACACGTTGAAATGCGTTGGGATGCGTAGAGATCGAGGGCATAAGCAGAGCTTATAGGAGACTGGGGTTCAGGTCGCGATAGTACACTAAAAGGGCCATAAGTACTGTGGGAGCCACAACTTGTAGCTGGGGGCACCTTAACAAGCGGAGTACTTCGCGGACAAACCAATCCCTGTCACCTGGCTCTAATAGGGCGCGGGGGCCTATCGATACCTGTCTCAGCATGACGCTTGTGTGGGCAGATGCACAGTAGCAGTGCCTGTCGTGTGACTTGCACAGAGAGCCTTGTTGTCCTTTACTTGGGCATCCACGCAGGGGACAAGAAACGAGGTAGCTTGAGGAAGAGGGTGGCGGGGGGTGTAACCCCAATAGAGACAATATAAATAGGGGGAGGGCCCCCCAGCGGATTCCGGTCTGTAAGAGTTATAAGATATATACTCATGACACTGGGGAGAGAGTACGGACATGTTTACTTTGACGTACCCTGCGGACCCAAAAGTGCCGCAAGTAGGTGCCATACACCTGGTTAACCCTCTCTACATGCCCGTTAGTTTTGAGGGTCGGTAGGCTGATGAAAATCCAGCTGGATATCTGCCAACTGACAGCACAGAGCCCGCCAAAATTTTCGATAAAACTGGACTCCCCTGGTCAGAGACAATGTGTAGACAACGGGATGACCATAGCAAGACGGGAAAGACAGATGGAAAAAATGTTGGCCAGCTGGGGGCAGGGGGAACCAGGCAGTGGGATAAAGTGAGGCCATTTTCGAGGAAATCGATCACGTCACCACCCAGTTGACCGTCTAATTCCAGATGTGGGTGGGAGATCTGTGACAGAAAGTCCATGGCGACATGGTCCAGGGTTTTCCTGGCACAGGGAGCAGGCTGAAGAAAGGCCGCGGGTTGAGGCGCGGAACCTTATTTTCGGGCACAGGAGGAACACAGCCAGCACAAGTCCCTGTCATCTGAGACAAGAGTGGGCCACCAGTAGTTGCGGAGACAGCTGTAGAGGACTTCATGGACTCTCAGGCCTTGCCAGCTGTTTGGGAAAGAATGTAGGGCCCCACTCAAGATTTATAGTGCCGCAGGCAGGCGCACATAGTCTTCCTGGGGTGGCAGCAAATGTTGACAGACCCACTGGGGGCAAGCGCGACGAGGCGTTCAGGAGGGATATGTGCTGTGGAGGAAGGACTGCAAGACCCACTGTATCCGGGCACGAGTTAGAGAGCGTCGGCTTTGATGTTCTTCCGGCATGGGGCCGAAAGTGTGAGCAGGAGTAAAGCGGGCAAAAAGAGCGACCATCTGGCCTGCCGGGGATTCAGGCGTTGAGCGATGCAGATTAGGGAGGTGTTTATGGTCGCTGGTGAATATGTCAAGCTAGGGAGTGACGAGCCCCCTCCACAAGTGACGCACTCTTCCAGAGCCAATTTATGGCCAGTAACTCGCGATCCCCTATAGGTATAATTTTGCTACAGCAGGAGAGAAAGTCTTGCGCCAGAAAAAACCACATGTTTGCATTTTACACGTGGGGGATCTCTGCAGGAGGACAGAACTGGCACCCACCGAGGGATAGCATCCTCACCGTCCAAGAATGAATGGGCAGTTCTGGGTTACGGGTTGAGTACAAGGACGGAGCAGACGTGGAATGCCGATTTGAGGATGTTGAAGGCTTCGCTGAGCTTCAGGGGGCTCAGGAATTGGGATTGACTTTCTTCTTAGTTAGCTCGCCACAAGGGGAGCCACAAAGGTAGAGATGCTGCTGGAATTAAATTGTCTATAATAGTTGGCAAAACCCCAGGGGAAATACGTTGAATGGCCCGAAGGCCACTGTTTCTGTGCCACTGCAACACTGCGGAGAGTTTATAGGATCCATTCTGGAGGCCCTTATCAGAGATGATGTACCCTAAGCTAGCGGTAAGCTGGTACCGTTTCAAAGAGACTCACTTCTCTGGTTTGGAAAAGAGACTGATGTGGGTGCGAAGTCGACTGATCGGACTGGTGGACGTAATGGTGGCGATGAGTTACTGAGATTCCGGAAGATAGAAAAGATTAGAATATCGTCCAAGTTAGGACAATTAACACAGCTGACAAAGTTGATCACAAGTTCTGAAATACAGCAGGAGCGTTGCAGAGACCGAATGCATAACCAGATTCTCGAGTGGCCATCCGCGTATTAAATACCGCTTTCCATTCAACGCCTTTTTCGCTTACGAATTAAATTATAGAAAGCGCCACCGCGTAGATCCCAGCTTGAAAATATCTTTTGCGCCACTGCACGGTGGTCGAAAGAGTTCTGGAGATCAAGGCAGCGGGTTGCGGTTTTTTTATAGTATTTTTATTTAAGCCCGATTAGATAGTCGATGCAGGGCCGGAGAGCCAGTCCGGTTTTTCTCCCACGAAGAAGAAGCCAGCTCACAGGCAGCAGACGAGGAACTTAACGATGAAGCCTGTGCGAGGAGGTTCTCATGATGTACTCAGACATCGCCATTTGTCTCGGGTCGGAGAGGGGGTAAACCCGGCCTCTGGGAGGAGTACAGCAGGTTTTGCAGGTCAATTGGAAACAGTCATTAAGGGCCGGTGTGGAGGAGAGCGTTCGGACCTGTCTTTCAAAAAGGAAATCAAGCAAGGTCGCCAGTATGGCGTAGGTAGTAACAGAGGAGGCTTGGCAGACCTTCTGGGAAAGGCGTACCTGTAGGGACGAGGCTGCGTTTTAGACAGGCAACGGAGTGACATGCGGAAACACCAACGCATGACTTCACCTGTGCTCAATACAGGTCGGGGTATATGGTCCTGCAGCCTGGGAGGCAGATAAGAAGGATTTCCGAGGAGGATCGAGCAGGGCAAGGAGTTGCATCGTTTCTGTTGGAAGGGCCACTAATCTGCAAGAAGAGGGGGGGCAGTACGGAAGCGGATAGCGTCTTTTAGGCATTCGCCACTGACAGAGGAGACTTGAAACATGTTTCTGCAACGGGAATCACCGGGAGACGAAACACTGGTCACAAGTTCGTGCTTACGAAGTTTCCTGCACGATCCAGAATCAATAAAGGCGCGGTACTGGCGTGAAAGGTGGCAGTCCGGTGAGAGACGCAAATACATAGGGCATGGTCAGACGGGGATGACGGCTAGCTCTGACACTTAGGCTCGACTCTCCTGAGATGCTCCTTGGTGCGGAAGTTTAACCAGGCCCCCCCCCCCCCCCCAACCCAAATAACACCCTGGGCGCACTGTACAGTCTCCCCATTGAACTTGGCCAGAACCGCCATCAATAGAAGCATGAGCTGCTTCAGACAGACGCTGAGAATGTTCATCCTGGGACGAGGTGGGCTCTTCAGACTTGCAGAGGTTCGCCTCTTACTGAGACCATCGGAGGAGGAAGAGGTGATCGCTGGAGCGTTGGGAGCCAAACGGGGGGAAACGGCGTGGGACGGGCGGGTTTTCTCGTTGATGGCGAAGCTCTTGTTGCCTTTCGGCGAAGCGAAATATCCAACTCAGGTGGCTAAATGGATTAGGTCATCCAAAGCTGCTGGGTAGATCCCGAGCGGCAGAGCTAGTCCTTGATTTGCCCCGGAGAGCCTTGCCAGTAATGTCGCTCACCAACGCTTCGTTATTCCAGTCCAGCTCGGAAGCGAGAAGAGAGTGCTCGAACTGCACGGGAATTATGGAAAAAACCCGTCCTGTGGTGTCGCCATGACAGAAGGCCGGAAAGGCAGTGGCTGACTGGCAGGCACCTCGAGAGGAAAAGTTTTTTTTAAAAAACGGGCAGCCTGGTATCTCGAAGAGTCTGTGCGGAACTCCCCAGAGGAAGGTTTGGAGGTCGCTGTCAGAGGTTCCCTCGATCCATAGTGGCGATAGCCCAAGCCAAGGCTTCTCCAGACAAAGAGGACTCGATTATGAAGGCCACCTTGGCGACGCTCGGTAGGGAATTGGCACCCCTTCATCTCGAGGTCTGGTTGGCTAGCACTGGCTGATGAAACCTCGGCACTCTTGGGTCTCCATCGTAGCGTGGAGGGGAGTGGCAAGAGATGCAGAGGGGTCCGAACGGAGCAGGTAGAGCAGGGATGCCAGAGCAACGGATTGGGGTTGTGGACGGCACCCCGGCAGCCGGTGGAGGCAGACGGGTCGCTAGGTTCTGCATCATGTCCCGAGCCTGGTCGATGCGTTGACTTGCTGGGCGACAGCTCGTAGTGACGTCCCGGTGATCAGGTCCAGAGGTACCCTGGCGGAATCAATGGCCGTTTTGTTACTGTAACGCAGGTGTGGATCGCTGGGCCAACGCAAGCGATGATAGCTAAAGCCACGCCAGGGATACGGAATTAAGTAGCACCGTGGTATCTCACCAGGCGGCCGCAAAGTGGGGATGGACCTTGCTGCGGTGTCTCTGTGAGGGCTACCAGTCGTTACCCTGACTGTGACTGGCTTGCGAGGCGGCCGGGGTTACAGCGTTGGTACAAAGACGTATCCATAGAGTGTAGCTATGGGACAGGCGAAAGGTCAGGGAAGGCCGGCAGAGGTTCGGGGGTAGAAGGCTGGCTGACGGTCGAGGCACGGCGGCAAACAGGCAAGGTCAGGAAACATAAGCAGGCGGACTGGTACACGGGTAATCAGGACAGAACAGCAATACACTCTAGATACTAGGCAAGCACACCAACAAACTGGCAAGGATTGCTGGGGGCATATACCTTATATAGGACAAGCGGCCGTCAATACCCAATTAATGGCGCGCTGGCCCTTTAAATCCAGTCCAGCCGTCGCGCGCGCGCCTTAAGCAACGGACACGCGCACGGCAGCTGTCATAGCAGGAGACAGGAGCGGGGACTGGTAAGTACAGGGTTTCCAGCCCCGGAGCAGAAGGACCACGGCTGCGGGCAGCCGCGGCACCCGCGCCGGACCCCGTGAGCGCAGGGGGACGGCCGCAGCGAGCCGCGGCGACGAGTGCCGTGACAATTTCATTTCTACTCCCTATTGCCCTCTGCTCCTTCTTCTTACTATGGGTTCTGACTATCTCTAGAACATCTTCCAATCACTGACTGTCTTCCTGGTACCGACCCTTGGCTTTATCCTTATATTTAGAATCAATTCCAGATCATCTCTGGTTCTTCTGCCTATCACTGACCTTTCTGGTACTGACACTTGGCATATTTGACCTTTCTATTGCTGTCATTACCTGTTCCCTACCATCCTTAATAGAGCAATAGAAACTAATCGCTAAATTCTCTTGGTGCCACAACCCATTGAAAGCTCTTACGGCCTTGAGCAGGGTTGAGATTAAAGCACAGGAGAGTTCCATGGACTTCTCTGATCAGGCTAGTCAATGCAAAGTGATTGTAACATATGAGTTTCCACTAGTTTGATGAGGACCATAAATTCAAAATTCCTATCTGAACTCTGACATATTTTGACACAGGTTATAGTATGATGACAGAGGACCTCAAAAGGGCCTCCACTGAATAGTATATTCTTGATTAAACTGAGCCCAATTTTTCAACAATATCATACTTATGTAAAAATACACTGTATGTGGAATGTGTATTTATTCCCAACATACGGCATTAACAGCCTATTATTTAGCCACCTGTTTTACTGCTTCAAAACTAATTGAAAATACTTCTTCCTCTTGACAGATGGTTGATTCTATTCCCCCTCAGGTGCTTTCTTCTAAATTTTAATCAATAGAAACACATTCGACTTTAATCTGTCAATTTATTAATTCCTTTGCAGGGATGGGGAATTGTGAAGATTGGTCAGTGAAATGCAGTCTGAATGAGAGCTCTGTACACCCTTTGCGATTATAACCCTGATAGGTGAGTGATGAAAAGTGCTCTGATTAGGGAATGCTGGGCTCTGGTTCTACTGAAGAAAATAACACATTACTATATCATTCATCAGCAGTAGCCTAAGGGATATAAATTTATAGTTTCATGATATTATCCAGTACTTTTTTAGAACTTAATGTAGAATTAGTTTGGTACAATTCTGAGTTCTATTCCATTTGTTTTAAATGGGTTGTCTGCTTTGTACTATGGCTACATGTTGGAAGGTCGCCTTCACAATAAGCTGGACATAAAGTATCCCCTTGCTGAAACTATGCAACTAGCTATAATCTGTGGGAAACTGACAGCACGTGTTGAATTTCCCTACAGTGCTACTACAGAAGAAATGATGCACACAGTGCCTACTCAAATCAATGGCCCACATTTATTAGGCAGATGTGCATTTTAATAAATTCCAGCTTTCTCCTTTCTAAGTCTTCTTAGCACATGTGGGTTACAGAGTTGTCTGCATAATGCAAGACAGGCCAAGTCCTCAAAACATAAGAGATACTCTCTGTACTTGGTCTCCACTCCAGCCATAAGATGAGAATAACGCAGGGGACCCCCCTTTTAACTAGAAATTCCCTGACAAGAAAATAGCACACTTTACGATTCAGTTGGAGAACTTTCACCTTTATTTGGCAACATGGTAGTCTGAAGTAAAGGCAACTAAAGTAGAGGACACTGTGTTGCTCAATTTTTTTTTGTTCAATTAACCATTATGTCCTGAAGTAAGCAACAAAAACATCCAATATACAGAATATACTGGAATATACATAGCCTCATCATTTTGAAATCACCTTGAAGAGTGCTGGTGGCATGGGCATCATAAATGCATGTGTGTGGTGTAATAGTGATGTGGGCCTACCAGTAGTGTGCTGGGATTAGTACTGCACCAGTGGAGAAGAACCACAGCAGCTTTTAAGTCTTGGCAGGGTTCACTCGTGGCTCTATTCTTAAGGAAATCAGTTATATATATATATAACTTTTCAGATAGGAAAACATTCATTAGCGGGGTCACACCTTTGGTGCACTCCTCACATGCACCGCAGACTATCTCTACAACACTTGTTTCAACCAAGCAATAAGTGCCTGCCCACACTACCCGGTAATCTTCCCAGGCCTAGGACTATAAATTAATTTAGGAATATTAAACCAAGCGACTGGCTTCACAAGTTGGCAGCCTCAGTTTAATTCTGACAGTCTTCTCCCTTATTTTCTCTTTCTTGTTCTCTTTCTCTTATTTTTGAGTACACTTCCCTTGGGCCCGGTGTTATTGGCCTCTGCCTGCCTCTGCTCCACTGCTGGCTGATGGACAGATGATATTTTTTTGTCTTAACTGAATATCCTATCCTTACTACAACTGCAACTGAACAGAACTAACTCTCCCAAAGATAGCTGCTTTTTACATGCCTGTCTTTTGTTTACTCTTAATTGGCCAGTGATGGTCATATGGTGCATTCCCTGAAGAGGCAAGCACATACCACTGTAACCTAGCAATCTTTCCTAATAATGGTATTAAATATACCGCAGTGGCCCTAGAGATGTAGTAGAGTCTAGCTTGACCATGATATCACGGCTTTTTGAGTTATCTGCTCTCATCTGTAAACAAAGGCCATTGAAAAGCATTGAGAAAGTAGAGATAACACTCTATGGCGAGATATCACGGCGCATTATCTGTTCTTTTTAGTTCTGCTACATCTGTACATTAACATGTGGCTCTGTGTTCTGCCCATGGTCTGCAACTACAACAATATATGCATACTGTATTATAAATCACATTCTCTGTATTGCAAACTAATTGATAAAAAAGGCCACTGGTAGAGCAACTTTTATTAAAACAAACTTTATGCAGCCCACTTAAAATTTACATTATGTGCTTCCAAGATATATCATCTGTTTGCATATCAGCCCAGGGTTGATTGCAGAGAACATTGATTGCAGAGTTATTTACTGAAGGATATAGTCCTGAAATACCTAAGTATAGCCAGGTATTCCCAATTAGTAACCCCTTTCACATTACCCTAATACACATTTCCCTTAGCCATTGTAGTTGCAAAAAGACTAAGAGGGACATGCATGGGCGGGGCTGTGTCAGAAGTCTGGCGTCATTTCAGCCCGAGATCTAGCGCAGCCCCATTTGCTATAGTATTAACCCCTTAACGACCTTGGGCGTATGAGTACGTCCCAGGGCCGCTAAGGGGCTTTGCAGGGGGATCGCGCCGTGACCCCCCACGCACAGCCGCCAGGTGTTAGCGGCAAATCGCCGCTAACACCCGGCAGTAACAGCGCCGGCGGGTGGCTCCGCGCGCTGCCGCTGTTTTACCCATCAGACACCGCACCAAAGATGGCCGAGGCGTCTGAATGAACGCTGATCGGTGTACACTGACCTGGCTGTGGTACATATACACACACTCAAATATCAGTAGTACACCATCAGCAAAAAGAGCTATAAACAACAAGGAAATCTTTATATGTAGCACAGCCAGGTCAGTATACACCTGGGTTCACAGTGTTTTTCAGAAATGTTTTTTTGTGCAGAACTATACATTGCATTTGGCAAGTATTGCTTTTAACTTATACAGTGGATGCCTCCATTTTTGGTTTTCTGCACCCCGCCCACCTGCACAAGTTACTAGATCAGTGCGTTCTGCTTATATAGCTGGTGCCTTTTTTCTCTCTGGATTATAGAAGTCTGATGACTCAATGAGAGGTCTGAACTGGACCCAAGTGAGAGGTAGGAATAGTATAGGACCATCCGTACTGAGGTCCCATTGTAGTCGGCGGATGGCTTAAACATATTTTGATCATAAGGTGTGAACTAAGAACCTCAAAGTTTTTTTCATATATTGTAGATAGCATTAACACTTTTGTAGGTTTCATTGTTGTTTATAGCTCTTTTTGCTGATGCTGTACTACTGATATTGGAGTGTGTGTATATGTACCACAGCCAGGTCAGTGTACACCTGGGTTCACAGTGTTTTTCAGAAATTTTTTTTTGTGCAGAACTATACGTTGCCAAGCAAGACAGATAAACTTGGGCAGGGGGATCACACACATTTCAGTTATGCACTTTAGAGTAACCTGAAAGAGAGGCAAACCTAGTCAGTGGTTTTAAGAAATTAAAAGTTACATGCTGTTGGGTAGAGTTTGTATATTGTATTCAGGATTGTATGTGCATTGTGTGTGTGTGGGGGGGGGGGGGTCAGCTCTGTCACAGGGACCACAGACACAGCAAAGTTCAAATTAAACAGATTTTTATTAAACAAGTAAACACAAATGACTTTTCTTCAGCAGGGGGCAAAACAAACAGAAAGGTAACCTTGCCTCAGGTTCCAAAAGGGTTAGCATAAGTTTGTTAGTCTCACCATAGCAGTCTCTCCCAATACATAGGAGGATTTTGTCCAGCTTCTCTAGGCAGATCAATACAGCAGACCTTCCCTTTACAACTCCAGGGTTGGAGTCACACACCACTCCCAACACACCTGACTTCCTGGATTTATAGGCCAGGGAAAACCCGGGATGGATATGTGGGAGCAGTCGTCACACCCAACTCTAAGACTGCTCCAGTAAAAAGCCGGCCCAGAATACCGCTGCTTGTAAGCAGCGATGCTAAAATAAACAGCATGTCTGCAACCTAAGGTTACATACCTATATACCCGGTTTACTTCACCACAGCCCTGAAACACGGTGACACATGTCGGCCCTCAACCACCAGGCCTTGTGCCTTGTCACAATTGGTATAATTACACTCACCGGCCACTTTATTAGGTACACCATGCTAGTAACGGGTTGGACCCCCTTTTGCCTTCAGAACTGCCTCAATTCTTCGTGGCATAGATTCAACAAGGGGTTTTCAACGATGCTCAATTGGTACCAAGGGGCCCAAAGAGTGCCAAGAAAATATTCCCCACACCATGACACCACCACCACCAGCCTGAACCGTTGATACAAGGCAGGATGGATCCATGCTTTCATGTTGTTGACGCCAAATTCTGACCCTACCATCCGAATGTCACAGCAGAAATCGAGACTCATCAGACCAGGCAACGTTTTTCCAATCTTCTACTGTCCAATTTCGATGAGCTTGGGCAAATTGGAGCCTCAGTTTCCTGTTCTTAGCTGAAAGGAAATGGCACCCGGTGTGGTCTTCTGCTGCTGTAGCCCATCTGCCTCAAAGTTCGCCGTACTGTGCGTTCAGAGATGCTCTTCTGCCTACCTTGGTTGTAACGGGTGGCTATTTGAGTCACTGTTGCCTTTCTATCAGCTCGAACCAGTCTGCCCATTCTCCTTTGACCTCTGGCATCAACAAGGCATTTCCGCCCACAGGACTGCTGCTCACTGGATGTTTTTTCTTTTTCGGACCATTCTCTGTAAACCCTAGAGATGGTTGTGCATGAAAATCCCAGGAGATCAGCAGTTTCTGAAATACTCAGACCAGCCCTTCTGGCACCAACAACCATGCCACGTTCAAAGGCACTCAAATCACCTTTCTTCCCCATACTGATGCTCGGTTTGAACTGCAGGAGATTGTCTTGACCATGTCTACATGCCTAAATGCACTGAGTTGCCGCCATGTGATTGGCTGATTAGAAATTAAGTGTTAACGAGCAGTTGGACAGGTGTACCTAATAAAGTGGCCGGTGAGTGTATATGTATTGGTGTTTTGTTACATTTTGTTGGACTAAAAGATAGACACACTACTGTCAATTTCTATCAAACTGTAATTGTCATACAAGTATAATTATTGTTTCTACTATGCCTAAAGATATTCAACTCAACACTGAAATTTTATAAAATATGAGTAGTTATTGTTTGAATCTTCCTTACACACTTTGTAATAAGCTTCATTTTTCCCTAGATCAGTGTCTAAGAAAACAGAATAACAATATTTTACAAAATGCTAGTATCAAGTATCAAAATGACCGTAAGATTTAAATATTCCATGAAAATCTATTATTGAAAGAATAAAGACTGCAAAACCTATGTAAAGCAAATTGTCCTATTTCCTGAAAGTATAGGGTGACCTGAAATACAATGACAGCATCTTTCTCCAAACCACCATTGACTTTCTTTTCTCAAAACCATTTGAAAAAAAAATCACATAAGCTTCTTAATCCCTGAATAATAACATTTGGTGATTAGAACATTCGCTGAAAGCTTCAATAGATGGCAGAGTTCCAGTAGCTGATTTCCTGTGTAATACACATGCATTCAGTATGCTGCTGGATCAATTGTTTATTAGAAAGAAGTAATGTGGTAGGGAGAAACGAGATAGATAGATAGATAGATAGATAGATAGATAGATAGATAGATAGATAGATAGATAGATAGATGTCACAACAGGACTCTAGACATCTTGTAAACTCACTGTGCCAGTGGCGGGAGTCTGAACAATTTTGCAAATAAAACATAACTCACAAGGGTGTTAACATTATCAAGAGAATACTCTAAAGCTATCTCCATGAAAATAAAAGATAGCATTAATAGGTAAAAAAAAAATTCTAAAGTAGGGTCTTACAAATCTGAGGTCAGGACTAGCAGAGTTCAAGCAATACAAGAACTTAGATGAGTCAAGGAACAATGCTGATCAGAAAGCAGTCACAAAATAGACTCAGTCAATCCAAACAGAGCAAGCAAAAACCACACCTTTACAGTCAAACAGTAACCTTGTTGTTCAAGAAAAAGACAGAAAATAGAGGCAGGTTTAAGTAATCAGCCATAATGCTCAACCATAAGCCCAGTTCAATACACATGTGCTACTAAGAAGATAGAAAAGGCATCCTGAATGAAAGCAGCAGTGGGGTACAGGAAGGACTCAGCTAGGTAAGCAGCTGGCATTTTATTGCAATAAGATAGATGGATTATACAATCATGCCATACAGAACCCCTCCAACGAGTCTTTTTTTGGAGACGCTGTTTTGAGAGTTTTTTTTTTTAAAATTT
>JAODAL010066742.1:0-17624 GCA_025379985.1 Phyllomedusa bahiana
TTTTAATGTTTTTTTTTGACTTCTATGTTTAGGACTAATGTGTATTTTGTCTTTTTATTAGAAATCATGGTAATCCAAAAACTGGAAAGACAAATGTATAAAAAGGGAAAACACCCCCTTGTATTCATTTTGCTTGAGAAAAAGGGGGGGCCCGGGGAACCCCGCAAACAAGCACATTGGGCCCCACCCAAAAGCCACACAGCAGCAAGGGGAACGTTGTCAAACAAACTCTGCCAGTGTAGTAAAGGCACTTTTGGGCATTTCAGTGCTGGGAAAATTACTTTTTGGATCACTCCGGACTGGAGACTTTTAGCCGCAAGTTTTCACTTTATAGTTTCATTTTTTCTTTTTTTCAAGGTTTTTTGCCCTTTTCTATGTACGATTTTTGATTTTCTATTAAAATTTTTACGTTTTTTTATTTTGTCCCATATATGCCTAAAATTTTCATCTGGTTTTTTTTGTAGGGTTTTTTTCATACCCAAAGGGTTAAATTTTAACCCCTTGAGTGTGGGGTAAATTTTGGACTAAAAAAAAAAGGTTGTCGGGATTTTTTGGGGCCTAAATACGCCCCAAATTACATTGGGTTTTTGTGTACGATTTTTCATACAAAAAGGCCTTTAATTTTTTCCTTCTTGATTTTTGGGGTAATTTGGACTAAAAAAACAGGGTTTTCCCGTATTTTTTGGGCCTATATACGCCTAAATTTTCATCTGGTTTTTCGTAATATTTCATTTAAAAATGCTTTTAAAAAGGGTTTTTTCTTACATTTAAAAAGGGCTTCAAATAAGGGGACCCCCGTTTTAAAAAAAGGGAACTTTGCCCAATTTGGGTGTCATTTTGAAAAGCTGTCTTGTTTTTATAGTCTGCCTTTTATTTGTTTTTTTTGTAAACACTGTGCCCCCCGTGTTGGGGGATCCCTCCTCCTTTCTTTTTTTTGGTGCCGGGTCTACTAATTTACATTCTTCTGGGGGCCCCCTTTCCAAATTTACGGGGGGCATTCATTCCTGCTTCTCACTCAGAATAAAGGGGGGCCCGGGAACCCAATTTTAAATCTACGAAACCGCATGCATAGTTAAAAACTGCAGCTGCCCTTTTACAATCAGAAAAAAAGCAGAAAAGTGCCCCGGGGGGCCTAATGTTCCTGCGTGTAAATATTTGAAAGGAGACAGATCCCGTTTTCTGCTCTGGTTGGGGTTCTTTAAAAAACGGATTTTAACTGTAAAAAACCTCCCGGGGTTGGGGAGAAGCGATCAAAAGGGTTGAGTTGTTTGAAAAAAGGGCTAGATGAAGCAGGGCCCGTGGGTTTTGTAAAACAAACAGCTCTTATAAAATAAGACTGCATAGGGAGAGGAAAGACACAGTGACATGTGGATTCAGACAGAGAGGGGGGGATGAGCACACTGACTCAGGAGCGAGCATGAACAGTGAAGGGGGGATGAGGTCATCCTCCTTCATTTAAGAAACACCCAGCTGGGAGGGGAAGAAACGCCCCCGGATTTGTAGAGCTGAGAATCTAAGATTACAATGACACACGAACTGATGAAGCGATACATCCCCTTTTTTTAACTTCTTGATTGTGGTGTAATTTGGACTAAAGTACAGGGTGTCTGTATTTTTTGGTCCTATATACGCCTAAATTACATCTGGTTGTTCTGTACAATATTTCATACACAAGATTTAATTTAACTTCTTGATTGTGGTTTAATTTGGACTAAAGTACAGGGTGTCTGTATTTTTTGGTCCTATATATGCCTAAATTACATTTGGTTGTTCTGTAGGGTACTTCATATCCAAGGCTTAATTTAATTTTTTGAGGAAACAGTATGTCAGACAGAGAGTTGGCAGGCCCTTCACATGTGAGTGGCAGTGTACAAAACGTTCATGGAGCAGGCACGGGTCGCAGCAAAAGTTAAGGGGACGTCGCAACAGGGGTGACTCGGTGAGGCCAGAACTGCCGGTGTCATCTAGCGGCCTTGTCTTAACCAGCAACCCAAGGGTTCTTCATTGGTTAACTAGGTCATCTGCTTCCTCCCAAATGATATCTGACAACCCCAGCCAAGAGTTGGTGGGAACGTCAGACACAACCCTTAGGTGGCATGGCCCGGGAGCGGGTCAACTGCCCTCACCTGTCCTCAACCCGCCACTGTCCCGTTCGGTTCCCTCAGCCAAAGAGATATACTATGTGGTCTGTGCTCAGCGCCACTATACAGCTAAGACAAACTCTTTGAGGACAGTAAGCAGCTACTTGGCAGCAAAGAGGTGGGGTAGACATCCGCTGATTCTTGCAGTAGGCGGGAAAGTAGTGATGTGGAGAGTGGCACGGGAGGTTATGTTGCAAAGCAGTCAGGCTCTGCACACTGAGACTGTTGAGGAGAATAGGAGTGACGGGCAAACACAAATCGATGACGATGTAGCCGAGCGCACTTGGGAGCCGGGTGCAGTAAGGGCTTCATCATCATCGTCGGGAGGAGAGGGTGTCAGCTTACACGTCAGGCAGCGGCGCAGTCAGCAAGTCTGTAGTGTGTGTCTGTGAGTCAGCAGGGTGGCAGCAGTGCGAAGTCGGGAGCCAAATGACCACGGGTTAGAAAACCCACTTTGCAGGTCCAAGAAAGTAGCGGCACAGGGGCTCAGTGAGGCAGTGGCAGTAGTAGTCACTCAGTGCGGAGCGTTGGCAGTAAAATCACCTACTCGGCGGTGTACCAATTTCTTGCTAAGACACCGGAGGAGCCGAACATGTGTATATGCAAAATCTGTGGGCAGAAAGTGAAGCGTGGCCAGGGAGCTAACATTGGCACCATGGCCCTGCATCAACACATGCAGCGTCACCATCCAGTGGCCTGGGAGAAACATGTCCAAGATGTGGTGGTCCATCCTGCTGCAGCAACAGCAGCAGCACCCAGGGGCACGCATGCCATTTCAGCCAGTCAAGGCTCCACCACCTCTGCCGAAGGGAGCTGTTTGTCTTTGCCATCATCTTCCGGTCCAGATGCTCCTGCTCCTCGCCACTCATGGCGCCAGCAGTCACTCACCGAGGCAGTTGCCAAGAGACAGCAGTATGTGGCCAACCATCATATGGTGCAGAAGCTGACCGTGCTCCTCTCCAAGTTATTGGTACTGCAGTCCCTCCCTTTCTAAGTGGTGGACTCAGCACCATTCAGAGAACTAATGGCTTGTGCCGAGCCAAGGTGGAGAGTCCAAGGCCATAATTTCTTTTTGAAAAAGGCAGTACCAGCCCTGCATAAATATCTAGAACAGAAGGTGGGCCTGTCCTTGAGCCTATCGGTGTCTTCCAAGGTGCATGGCGGCGCGGATGTGTGGAGCTGTAACTACGGTCAGGGCCAGTACATGTCCTTTACGGCCCACTGGGTGAATGTGCTTCCTGCCCAGCCACACCAGCAACTTGGACAGGAGATTAAGTTTTCCCCTCCACGTTGTCAAATTGCTGTTCCTGCGCCAATGTCCACCTCCTCCTTCACCACCACCTCAGCCTCCAGTGCTGCTCCATCATACCACATGTGCAGGTCCCAGCGATATCACACAGTTTTACACCTGGTTTGCCTGAGTGAACAAGTGAGGAACTGCTCCGCGTCTTGCAACAAGAAATCAATGTTTGGCTTTCTCCACGACAACTGCAAATCGAAACCATGGTGACAGACAATGGGAGGAACATGGTGTCCGTGCTGCACCCTGCATGGCGCACATGTTCAATCTGGTTGTCAAAAGGTTTCTGAAGCCTGTGCATGCACTTCATCCATTCTTACAAAGCCAAGCACACCCTCCTTGAGCTGCAGCAGCAGAACGACCTCCCCCAACATAGGCTGATATGCGATGTTTCTACCCGTTGGAATTCCAGCCTCCATATGTTAGACCGACTGTATGAACAGAGAAAGGCCATTGACGATTTTCTGATGATCCAAGTGGACAGGAGCACTCCCCTGTGTAATTTTGATGTCAGCCAGTGGCAGCTCATGCGTGACACCTGCCATTTGCTCAGGTCCTTTGAGGAGGCCACGTTATTTGTCATTCGCCAGGACTACGGGTTGAATAACGTCATTCCACTGCTTCATGTCCTGGAACAGGTGCTGCAAAATCTGTCTGGGCAGGGGACTGGAGATGTGGTGACTACATCTCATGGTCGCGCGGGGGGCTGAGCGTAGGAGGAGGACATTGGAGCACAAGCAGTGTCTGGCAAAATGAGTGGTTTTTCTACTCAGGTGACAGGAGAGGAGGACAGGAACAGCCGGAGGAGGTAGAGGGAGATGAGGAAGAAGAGGCAGATGACCCAGACACACCATGGCAGTATATAGTGGAGATGGAGACAGGGAGCCCCTCAGAGTCACTTGCGCAGATGGCCCGCAGCATGCTGATTTGCCTGGCTAGTGACAGCCGAATAGTCATCATCCGGCAGAGGGATGACTTCTGGCTCTCCACCCTCTTGGACCCTCGCTATCGGTCCTAAATGGGAGCATTTTTCCAAGTTCCGAGAGGGAGGAGAAACTCGCGTACTATAGAGAAATCCTATGTAGTCAGTTGGCCGCTGCCTATGTGTGCCATCGTCCATCCTCTGGAAGGTCTGACCGGGGAGGTTTCTCATTGCTCACGTACCACTGCCATGGCTGCTGTGGGGTAGCAGTAGCTGCTCCATCAGTAGCAGCCTAAGTCTGTAGTCATTGATGAGCAGCTTCCTTCACCCGCCTAGTGAGGAGAGTACTCACTAACAGTAGCAGCAGGACCTGGAACAGACCTTGAACCAGCAGGTGGCGGCCTACTTGGACAGCACTCTGCCACCCTAGGTAGAAGATCCGTTGGACTACTGGGGAGCCAAACTTGATGTGTGGCCGCAACTTGCCGAGTTTTTACACTGAAGAATCTGTCCTGCCCGACCAGTAGTGTGGCATCAGAGTGGGTGTTCAGTGCTGCGTAGGGTATAGTTGCCCCAAGGAGAACTCGCATGTCCACCTGAAATGTGGAGAGACTCACCTTTGTTAAGATGAATCAGGCACGGATTGGCCAGGATTTCCACACACCAATGCCTTATGCATCAGATTAGATGAGCCATGATGCCTCACCAACACTTTTAGAAATGAGTCTGGAATCAAACTACTTGCCTCAGCTACTATTCTGATGCTGCCACCCGCCTGATGCCACACATCTGCTGCCAACTGCTCCATCTTTACCAGGGACTGGTATTGCCACCAGCCTTCACACTGTCATTGTGCCACTCTGTGGCCTACTCATGTTGCTGCCACTTTCTCAACATGTTATTTGCCACTCGGTCTAGTGATGTTGCTGCCACTTCCACACTGTCATTATGCCATTCTGTGGCCTACTGATGTTGTTGCCACCTTCTTAACCTGTCATTTGCCACTCCGTGGTCTAGTGATGTTGCTGCCACCTTCTCACCTGTCCCTTGTGCCACTCTGTGGCCTGCTGATTTGCTGCCACCTTTTCAAAACCCGTCAAATTGGCGACTCTGTGGTCTATGTGTTGCGCCCACCCCACACTGTCATTGTGCCCCTGGGTGGCCTACTGATTTTGCTGCCACCTTCTGAACCCGTCATTTTCCACTCTGTGCTCTAGTAATGTTGCTGCCACCTTCTCAACCTGTCATTGTGCCACTCTGTGGCCTACTGATGTTGCTGCCACCTTCTGAACCTGTCATTGTGCCACTCTGTGGCCCACTGATGTTGCTGACACCTTCTTAACTTGTCATTTGCCACTCTATGGTCTAGTGATATTACTGCCACCTCCACACTCTGTCATTGTGCCACCCTGTGGCCTAGTGATGTTGCTTCCACCTTCTCAACCTGTCATTGTGCCACTCTGTGGCCTACTCATGCTACTGACCACTGTATCACTGGAACACCCTGTGGTTTCCTAATACTGTTTCCACCCTCCACCACTCTATGATGTTGCCACTATGTTTGGTTTTCCCCTTCTTTAATCTGTCAGAAGGAATGAAAAGGATCAGGATGTCTGATGATTAGGTAGCCAAAAGCAGGAGTGGATACAGAACACAGAAGACATGCAAATATCCCATTTACTGGTCATCTCTGTTTTGGATCAACTCCTGTTTGTTTTTGGCTTTAGCAATGCTGATTTATTATTGACCGATTGAAAGCGGACACTGACGGATGAAAGGAAGGGCAACATGATCAGTGACGTCAACGCAAAATTACTGCCGACACCCTCTCCACTCTTTCGGGGGTGGCTCAACATGTATCAGCTTTTAACAAACGGTTCTGTCATGTCTGTAGAATCATCTGATGTAAAAGGAGTGCGCTCTTTGACGCTATTGTAGGATCTTGGCCTTCAGCTCGGTTTTTTCCAGCTGGCGCTTGCATTACCTTTTCAGGCTGCGTTCCCACTTCAGTTATTTGGTCAGTTTTGCCCCTGTAACTGCCCAGAGAAGCGGCTGGCATCTGTGTGTCTTAATAAAACACAGACCAAACCATGCTCCCTATGCATTTTGAGCATGGCACAACATTCCACAACACCCTACAGGCTCTCTGCAGCTAGGAAATAGCTGTTTTTTAACGTAATTTGCCGCAAATAAATTCGGGTTTGAAATAAATTTTGACGAAAAATTTGGCAAACTCAGCAAAATTCCCCATCTCTGGTTTGTTCATTCAGATGCACCTTACCCTGATTTAATGCAAATTAAAACTAGCATGGTGGCGCCTCTTTTCAGACATGTCACCATTAATATATATATATATATTTTTTTTTTTTATATTTTTAAAACTTTTTTTTACATATACAAGCAGTCTTCTGAGGGTACTTACTTGACCACGAAGAGGGACGATCATCAGAACACCCTAATGAATTATTTATACATTGTCATTAACTAAGATGGCGGTTCTAAACAAAAGAAGCGCTGACATGGCAGCTATGCAGGCCTTTATAACTATTCCAGCCACCATGGTAATAATCGAACCCGCTTCTTTAGGTGTAGGTGGGGCAACGGGGGAGGAAAATGCATGCACCATGTCACATTCAAAAAAGGGGGTTAAAAAACAAACCAAATGTCAAAATTCCAATCTTGGTTGCTCTGCCCCCCAAACAAGGGGAATTAAAAAAAGTGATCAAAAAGTCAAATATCCAAAAAAGCAAAATAAAGACTTCTTTAGACCTACCCATGATGTTACACACAGAAGCGTGTTTTTTCGGGTTGTAAAAATACATCTCAAATACAATTTAAATCTTATGGAAACCCTAATTGCCCAAAAAACTTTAAAAGGGCTTATTCTGAATTCATGCTTTTGGTATTTTTCACACGGGTTAACTGCGGGACAAATTTTACCCCCGCAGTTACGTTTTTGGCCGGGGGCGGGGCGGAAGGGGGGGGGGGAGGGGGGGGCCGCCACTTCCCCGGGGCCCATAACAACATTGGTAGGGGCGTGCATATGCCGCTAGAAAGTGACCTTAATTACCCCCCCCCTCGGCGAAATTCCCTTTCAGGGAGGAACGTAATCCATAGTTTCTCTATGAGAACTGTGGTTTTACCAAAAGAAGGGGCCGTTTTAGCCCTAATTTGCCACTTCGGCCGTGATTAGGACCGAAATATGGCCCTTTTAACCCATGTGAAACCCTTTTGGAAAAAGCTTGAAAAGTTTTTTTTTATATATTTTGATGTAAACTTCTTTTTCAACTGTTCATGTGTATATTTTTTGCTATCACAATCTCACATCGACAAAATCAAAAAAAACTTACCCTTTTTTGGTCAAATTAAGTTTACCAAAATTTATTTTTTTTTGCAAAATCCCCAGAAAAGGGGAGAGAGGAATTTTTAAGGCTTTTTTTATTACATTCAAAAAATCAAAAGTTTACATACACTAGGATTACTAGCTTTTAAAAAATTTGGGGCTGCCATAGAAATATGTTTCTTGGAAACTTTTGATAGGTTTATTGGCAAATCTAGTTAAATTTTAAAAAACAACGTGGTGTATTTTTTACACACACGAAAAAACCCTTTTTTTTTGTAACTTCTGGGAAGTCTCAAGAAATCACCGGGGATCGGCGAGAATTGTGGGCTTTCACAGCTGTTTCATTTTGGGTAATTCCCGATACCCCAAGGTGCCGTTTATCTGTACAACAGTTATACGCAAATAAAAAAAGATGGGAAGTCCAGTACATACCCTTCGGGTGGAGATGGGTTCTGGTCTCAAAGATAAAGTCTTTGGGCCGCATGTGCTACAAACCAGGAACAAAAGAAAAAACCCTTGTGAAGATGCTGGGGGAAACTATAAATTTTTTCATTACCACAATGAAACGATACTGTATAAACTAGACTGAAAGGCATGGGGGATCAAAACTTTGTTGTTTATGAAATGGGATTCTTTTTGAAATAAAAAAACACCATGGGTGCCTTTTGGGATTGATTTTGGGGATTTCTATGAGTGGAGGTTGGGCTTCTTTCACATTGAAAGGTGTATGAAGTGAAATATTGAAAGGACTACAGGGCTTTCCAAAACTTATATATACTAAACATGTGTACTTGACTCACACTCCTGGATCTAGCTCCCTTTCATTATTGTGTACTGTCTTTGCTTCTTCTGATAGAAGATGGTCAGAAGGCTTGCACTGTTTGATTGGCTGAATGTGCATTAGGACCTCTGATTATCCAGTAGCAGTCAGAAAAAAAGTCTGTCTAATGCCTTTATATAATAGTGGTGCCGGGGGGAAGCACATGAGACACTGCCCTACATCACGTGTCAGAATGTTACATATCCCTCAAGCAGAAAAAAAAGCTTTTCCCTTTATCAAGAACTGATTGCTGTGGGTTTGACACCCCCACCTTCGGGGTGCAGATGGCTATCCAGTTTACGGAAATTGTGGGGTAATACCCTTCCTCAGAGCAATCAAAAATTTGAATGATGGGGTAACTGGTACCGCGTGATGATTGTACCAATCCAAGAAAAAATATAAACAAATTTAATTTGTACTGTTTAAATTTTATTAATGATGAATAAAGGATTCTTTTTACCATTTACAAACTGATTTTGACTGAGCACACCCGCTGCACAAACCGTGAAGTGGGGCGAGATCAAAGGGGAAGGGTTACATGTCTGCGAATGATAAAACGTGCTTCAGGGTTGGAGGTGGTGCAGAGAAGTCCTAGACTGTAGCGAATATTTGGGACTTTTTTTAAATAGGTTTTAGGGGGAATACTGATCCCCAACAAGCAGGAAATTCCACGTCTTTAAAAGTTTTTATAAGGAGGGTAGCCTGCAATGGGACAGGTCGGGGGGGGAGGGTGACCTGGCAATGGGAAAAAAATGGCCCTTTTAGAAAACCGATCCCTAACCACCCAATCCGGTGTTTTCCAGAGGAAGGGGGAAGGTCGGTTATAAAATCCCAATTTCCCATACACCAGGGGTGGTAGGAATGGGGGGGGGATGCAGGACCCGACCGTCTGTGAGGGGGCTTTTTTTACGGGCACAGGTGACCAGGCCCAAAAATTTCCCTTTAACTCTTAGGAGGTCGGGCCACCAATAGAACCGCGCGAAAGGAGCAATTTTTACGAGCAGGGGTGTCCGGCCACCAAGACAGTGTCCCCACCAAAAACCTTTTGGGGGAGTCGGCTCCTAGTCTTCCCAGGGGGACTTTCCGGAGGTCAACTGGGCTGCGGAGATAAACGTTCGGGGGGTATTAGGGGTCTCGGGTCACTTCTTCCCCGACCACGTTGGAACCCCGTGACATGCGCCCCTTCACATTCTTTTCCGCAGGGGGAAATGGATCTAGAATTTAAAAAGGGAGAAAAGAGCGACCACCTAGTTTGGGATTAAGTCGCGGGTGTCTGGGGGTACGGAGGTTTTGTGTTCTGAAAGATGCAGTGGGATGTCGAGCACCTTCCAGCAGATAAGCCACCCTAAAGGGCCCCAGTTTATGGCCAATAACTCCCGGTCTCTGATTGTATAATTTTTTTTCCCCGGGCGAGAATTTTTGGAAAAGACCACAATGACTGTTTTCCCCCGTCGGCCCCTTTTTGCGGGGCCGCACCGGCCCACCAGACGAGGCGTCTACTTCTATGAAAAAGGGTTTTTGCAGGGTCCGGCCGTGAAGGATAAAGGGAAGCAAAGGCAGTCTTCAGTTCACAAACCAACTTCGCGGGTTAGCGTTTTCTTCGTGAGGGCCACAAGGGGAGCTCCCCTTTTAAAAAAGTGCGGGATGAACTGTCAGAAATAAATTGCAAAACCCCAAAAAGCGTTGTATGGCCCCAAGACCAAAGGGTGAGGCCATTGTAAGACGCAACAGCTTTCCCGGGGTTCATTGAAAACCCTTGGTCAGAGATAAAATATCCCAGAAATGGGAGCTGGTTTATGAAAGAGTACTTTCCCCTTGCGTACAGGCGGTTAGCACGAGGCGCCTCAGAACCTGGTGGACGTGAACACGTGAGTCTCCAGATCAGGCGGTATACCAAGATTGTCCAGAAAAACCCGACACAATTAAGGGATCCTGAAGATGGGTTTTTACAACTCCTGGAAACGGCTGGGCGTTAACAGGGCCCACGGGATGACCAAGTACTCAAAGTACCCATCCCCGGGGGTTAAAGGCCCTCTTTCCCTCATCGCCCTTAAAGGGAAAAGGATAGGGTTTGGCCCCCCCCAAATCCCAAATTGGAGAAAATTTTGCCCATGTAGGCGAAACAAAGAGCTCTGTGACAATGGCAGAGGTACCGATTCTTTTACCGTAATTTATTTAAAATCCCCGATAGTCATGCAGGGACAAAGGTACCATCCTTCTTTTTTCCCCGAAGAAATCCCCCACCTGCGGGGGAGGAGGATTTTCGTATGAACCCCTTCTGGGATTCTCCCTGATATATTCAGACATACTTGTGTCTCGGGAACGGCAAGGGATAGACTCTACCCCGGGGGACTGGTACCCGGGAGTAGGTCGATCGGGCAATCAAAGGTCGATGAGGGGGAAAGATCTCCCCTTCTTTTTCGAAAAACAAACGGGAACTCCGGGATTAAACGGGTAGCCCCAGCATGGTTCGGGGAATTGTGCGAAACCGGAAACACCGGCGAGGTGAGCCAGACAAAACTCAGCAGTTGGGACCCCCTGAGTGACTTCTCGCAGCCACGGGAAACCCAGGAACGCTGAAGAAAAGCATGGGGAAAACGTAGAAAAAATCTTCCCCCTTATGCAGGGGCTCCCACGGGGAAGGACAGCGACTTGGTGATGAATTGTATATGTCGCTTTGCAGTCACCGCGACCCCGGGGGGGGGACCACGGCTTTTTTAAACAGACCCCCCGGGAGGCATACTGCGACACAAGGGCGGGGTTAAATTCCCGGGCCCAGCCCCGAGTCCAGGGAAAGGGAAACCCGAAATGGTCCAGCATCAGTCACGACCGTACTGGCAACATCAGGGGGGAGAGGGGGAATTGACCTAGGGACGCCTCTCCCCAGACCGTATTGCGGAAATTTCCCGGACGATTTTAACGTTGGGGACAAAACCTCCGGGGGTCTCAGGGGGTGCCACAGTACAGGCACAGGTTGCCTAACCGACTTGGGGCCCAAATTTTTGCTCAAGGTTGACCTGGCACCTGCAGGGTTCCTCAAAAGGGAGCGGCGTTGATAGGCTGCCCCTGGAACACTGGGGCAGGGGAAACCGGCGTGGCCGTGTACCCCGTTCTTGCCGAAGTCTTCTCGCCTTTCACCAAAACCACGTCAAGCGGGACCAACTGAATTAACTCGTGAGGGAAGACGGAATGTCTCTCGTGGCCCCACATCCTTAATCCTACTCGAGGGACCCCTTTTGAAGGTGGACACAGGTGGGCCTCGTTCCAGGCTAACTCTGAAGCAATGTGCGGACTGCACCGCGTAGTCCCCCACAGACGAGCCCCCCGGGCAGGGTTTAAAAGAGCATTTCAGTGGAGGATCCCCCGGCTGGTTCCCAAAACACCACAAGTTCGGGGAGGAAGGACTGTAATCCGCCGTCCCCGATCGTTCCAAACCACAGGGGTTTGGGCCTGCCAAAGGCCTTCCCGGGGAAAAGGAAAGAAAATGACCACAAAACCCACCTTAAAATTTCCCCGGGGGGGAACTGGTCCCCATTAACTCAATGCAAGAACACGGGGTGTAAAAACCCGGCACGCTTGGGTCCCCTTCGAATTCGATGGAGCGAAACCAAGTTTGGGGAACCACCGTCGCAGGTGGGGTAGGGGGGCGGTGTACCAAGTGGAAAAGGGGGCGTCTGGTTCGCCAGAAGTTGCTGCAACGACAGTTTGCTGGTCCAACTGCCCGTGCCTGTTGCCGATCTGTTGTGCTGTTGCGCAACAACTCGCAAGGCCCCCCCTTTACCAGGCAGGGCACCTTGGGGGGACCATGGCCGCATCTTACTGAAAGGGGGTAGTGGGTCCCGGGGACCCCAAGCAATGGTGAAATCCACACCAGGGAGCGGATATAAGTAGAACCCGTTTTTCACCCGAGCCCCCTGCAAAGCGGGGTGGGGTTGCTGCGGCAGGAAACACCCGGTCGCTTCCACTTCGGGACTTTCTTGCGGTGGTACCAAAGGGGAAGCGTGTACAAAATCGCAAGGTGACTCGTAGTCAGGGACAGGCAGTAGGTCAGGGGGGGGGCAGAGGTTTGGATCGGGGACGAGCGAAACGGGAAGGTACACAGGAAACATAAAAATGAGGCAAAAGCTTTCTCAATAGGGGCACTAAAGATCCGGGAGGACTCCGGGGGGGAGCCTTATATAGGGTCAGAGGCCGGCAACAGCCAATTACCGGCGCGCTGGCCCTTTAAACCTGAGAAAGCCGAATAATAAAACCACACCATGACCACATAGCACCAGCACACAGTGACCGAATAATAAAACCACACCAGCACCCATATCACCAGCACACAGTGACCGAATAATAAAACCACACCATGACCACATAACACCAGCACACAGTGACCGAATAATAAAACCACACCATGACCACATATCACCAGCACACAGTGACCGAATAATAAAACCACACCATGACCACATATTCCCCAGCACAAAAGTGACCGAATAATAAAAACCACACCAGACCACATATCACCAGACACAGTGTACCGAATAAAAAAAACCACACCATGACCACATATCAACCAGCCAACAGTGACCAATAATAAAACCACACCATGACCACATACCCCCTAGCACACAGTAAACCGAATATAAAAACCCACACCATGACCACATATCACCAGCACACAGTAAAGGGAATAATAAAACCACACCATGACCACATATCACCAGCACACAGTAAACCGAATAATAAAAACCACACCATGACCACTTATCACCAGCACATAGTAACCGAATAATACCACCCCCACACATAAAACACATAATCACACCAATAGTGACTGAATAATAAAACTGCCCATGACTGAAATACAAACCATTATACTACAACCAATATTACCAGCATACAGTGAGTATACAGTGTTAGATGCCAGCTGTACACAGGCTCTGCAGACAAATAAACAATTACAATAAAGTTATATCTAGTGACTCAAGGGATGTCTCTGAAGAGTTGTTCTCTTTCTCTTCTTTTTCCCTTTCCAACTATCCCAGACGCCATGACTACTCCCGACTCTTCACTGTAAAATTTACAAAACAAACATCTTAGACTCCTCAATTTATCAGCACTTCTCTACCAATTCCTATCTCTATACAAACTCCCCATCTATAGCACCTCATATGGTAGCCATGTAATATGCCCCCTGTGGGCCCACGTAGTACCCTCCCTGAAGCCAGTTGATGCCCTCTGTAGCCAGTGAGGCCCCGTAGCAAATAATTCCCCGTAGCCAGTGATTGCCCCCAGTGGGCCAGAAAGAATGCCCCTCTTAGCCAGTGATGCCCCCTTGTAGCCATGGATGCCCCCTTTGTAGCCAGTGATGCCCCCCCTTGTAGCCAGTGATCCCTGTAGCCAGTAAAATGCCCCCTTGTACCCAGTAAATGCCCCTTGTAGCTGGGTGATGCCCCCCTTGTAGCCAGTTGCCCCCCTGTAGCCAGTATATGCCCCTTTGTAGCCAGAAGATGCCCCCCTTGTAGCCAGTGATGCCCCCCTTTAGCCAGTGGATGCCCCCTTGAAGCCGGATGCCCCCTGTGAAGCCAGTAATTTGGGGCCCCTGGCCAATGATCCCCTCTGTAGCCAGTAGATGCCCCCCATGTACCCAGTAGATGCCCCCCCATGTACCCAGTAGATGCCCCCTTGTAGCCAGTAGATGCCTCCCTTGTAGCCAGTAGATGCCCCCCCTGTAGCCGGTGATGCCCCTTTGTAGCCAGTAGATGCCGCCTTGAAGCCAGTGATGCCCCCATTGTAGCCAGTGATGCCCCCATTGTAGCCAGTGATGCCCCCCCTTGTAGCCAGTAGATGCCCTGTAACTAATTATACAATAACAAAAAAGTATTCACCTTGGTCCGACGTCCTGATCCGGAGCTGCTGAGCGGTGTAAGTGGCTTACGCTGAACGCAGCTCCCAGAGATCTCCTTGGCAGCAGAGCTGCCGATTGAGGAGACCCAGCATCGCAGGGGGCGCGGTGAAAGCGGTGCGCCCCCTGCGACGCTGATACAGGGGAGGAGTCAGGACAGGAATGATCTGTCCCATCTCCTCCCTGCATTAGCAGCTGCTGGCTCTGAGCAACTGTTATAAAACAGCCGCGCAGAGTCAGGGGCGATCCTCCGGGCGGGCGAAGCAGGCGGCGCCCCCCTCGGGTGAGCGGAGCCTCGGCGCCCCGGGCGATCCCCGCCTTGCCCGCCCCTTTGGAACGGCCCTGTGCATGAAATTTGTTGTTTACATGCCAAATTTCATACGCATACAAAGGCATAGAATGTGCCTGATTAATGAGCCCGCTATACAGCGGGTCATAAATCAGGTGCATTCCAGTGCTCGGGTGACAGTTCTGAATCAGGTATACCACTTTGAAAATGGTATACCTGTTCCATCTGTAATGCACCCAGAAATGTCGTAGCAAAGCTATAAATATATAACTTTTCACGATTCTAGATTTCTAGATATCTAGATTTTTGAGCATTTGATACTGTGCTACATATAAGGTTGAAGTAAAATGAGAATGCTTGGACTGGAGGAAAATGTTTGCAAGTGGGTAAGTAACCGGCGCAGTGATAGAAAACAAAGGGTGATGATTAATGCTATAACCTCTGACTGGATCCTTGTTGCTAGTGGGGTACTACAGAATTCAATATTGAATCCTATCCTCTTTAATATTTTCATTAATGATCTTACACATGGATTGCACAGTAGAATATCAAACTTTGCAGATGATATTAAGCGCTGTAAAGTGATCAAAACAATAGAGGATAATGTTGTATTACAGAGGGATCTGGATAAGTTGAAGGCCTGGTCAGAGAAATGGCAGATGAGGTTTAACACAGATAAATTCAAGGTTGAAACTTGTCATGGTAAATTCACTGACAGAGTTCAAAAAGGGTCTGGATGCATTTCTAGAGTGTAATAGTATAATAAGTTATAGTGACTAGGATTCTAAAGAAGGATAGTTGATTCAGGGATTTATTCTGATTGCCAGACTGAATTTTTTTTCCCTAAAATGAGGACAATTGGCTTCTACCTCATGGGGTTTTTTGCCTTCCTCTGGATCAACATTTAAGCACAATAGGCTTAAATGGATGGACCTCTGTCTTCTTTTGGCCTTACAAATTATGTAACTTGATAGCTGTGACAGACAATACAACTGAGATTGTGTGTTGTAGGAAAGGCAATATTATTTGGATGGTTTTTTTAGGTTAAAAGGGTGTTCTTGTTTCATTGATTAGTTTTAAAAATGCGGGCAAAGGTATAAAAAAAGACTATTACCAAACACATTGCTGTTCTGATTTTTCTTCTCTTCAGTGTTAGGAGCAGATCTTATCTTCTACTCTTGCAGACAAGCTTCCCTAAATACTGGTGTCCTCTCTCTGCTATCATAGGCTGAAGCAGTGGTTAAGCTGAAGTCTCACTCACTGCTCTGTTCCTTATCTTGAAAGTCAGGAGCTCATTTACCTTACTTACTGACAGACTTTAACTCTTTAGAGTTTTATAGCCTAGTGCAATACTGTTTACATACTCCATTCAGTAATATCTCTGTTAAAAGATCAGTAAGAATAGCAGAGCTATCACTGCTACTGACCCACCCACAGCCTAACCGGAAGTGTCTGTCTGAAATTGTCTGTGGTCCTGTAAAACAGCATGGCGAGAATACCCCTTTATATTAGTTCTTATTAAATTGACAAAATCTAGTACTGAAAATTAAGAGTTAAATAAAAGAAAATAAATCTAAATATTATCAGTATGGAGAAAGGAGATTCAGGAATTGTCTCCTTGGTGAATGGGAACTTAAGGGATGAGGTAGATAAGGTTTTGGTTAATGTCCTTATTACATGGTCCTTTGCTGACATTCAGGAACTCTTTCATTTGGGAAATTTTTTGACATTACTTAACGTGATGCTAGCATGCATTTTGAGTCCATATTGCAATGCTTGAAATTTTTGAATTAGCTTATATTTAGTGTTGAGCGATTATTATCGACAAAGTTTTAAATCGGCACGTTTTTATGTTTATCAATTTTTTCGATCACGCGATAATTAGGGGGAAAATTCTGCGCATAATCTATTAATATTGCGCCATTTTCAGCGCTTCCCCGTCATTTTGGGGCCTGCAAATCAGCTTAAGAATAGAGCAGTTGGAGCTGTGTGTGAACTCATAAAGGGTGTGTAGGGGTGCGTTTGGGCGGGAAAAAATCACATGACCTTGTTTACATAAAATAGCCCTTCTTTTGCCCTCTTTGTGTCAGGTTCAGGGGGTAGGAAAACGTTGCTGGGGCCCTATGCCCAAACCCCGCTCAGCGAAATTGTTCTTTTTTGTCCACAAGACATCTATCTATTAGCTTGAACTTTAAACTTAGTAGTTAGAGATTTGCAATTTTAGAATTTGGCTGAGAATTTTGAAGGGGCTTTAGCCTGTAAATCCGGGGGGGGTGAGGGGGGGGGGGGGCGACGCTGGGGAACACAGCAAGCTCTTTAAAGGATTTTTGGGTAGAGATAGGCGAATTTTTCTAAAAATTCGATTTGGGGCACTTTTGCCAAAATTTTCCGACAAAAAAAAATTGGGGTCCGAATTACTTCGGGGACGAAGCATTAAAAAGCCTATTTCCAGGCTGCACAAGCCTGCAGGGTGCTGTAGAACGTTTTGTCCATCTTAAATATGCAGGGGAGCTTGGTTTGGTCTTATACAATGTTTTTGTTTTAGATGACACGCCGAGGACTGCCGCCCCTCAAAAACGCTTCACTAAAAATTTTCCCGGCACTTAAGAGGGCAAAACGCCAAAAAACTCAAGCGGGAAGTAGCCCGATAAAGATGCCACGAAAGCGGAAAAAAACAAGCTAGCGCCAGGGGCAAAAATTTTGACAGAGTTGGGGGACAAAAGGCAGCCCCAGCGCATTGGGGCAGGAGTGGCACAATGACATTTGGAGGTGGCAAAACACGAGGAACCCCCAGAGTGGCACAAAGACTGAAAGGGGGAGGTCCGGGGCAGCAGTATGAGGCAGGCAGTGGGACAAAGACATTCTGGGGGCGGCTAAACATATAGGCCCAGAGTGGCAAATGAAATTTCAGTG
>JAODAL010066743.1:0-17623 GCA_025379985.1 Phyllomedusa bahiana
TTTTGTTATAATAAACCCGGATTTATTTTTTTGACCTTTAAATTCCCCTATGGTGAATATAAAAATTGCTTTTTTTTGATTTGTGGGAATGCTCCCGGTCAATGAACGTGCTGGGTGCGCAAATTTTCAAAAAAAAACGTAACTGTTTTTGTTTTGATAAAATTTAAACTGTATTTTTTTGAAAACCTTTAAATTTAAACCAAAATGGTTAATTTGGAATTGCTGTTTTAAAGTTTTTAATTTTTGTTGCTGCGTCAATGTACAGGGGTTGGGTTTTGAAAAATAAGTCAAAAAACACGTAAACTGTTATTTTTTTGTTTAAAATTTTCCAGGTAATTTTTGCAACCTTTTTCAATTCCCCTGTGGTAAATATAGAATTGCTTTTTTAAAGGGATTTACGTAAATCCCTTGGGGTAAAATGAACGTGGGGGGTGGGGCAAAAAGTAAAAAAAAGCCCCGTAATGTTATCTTTTGATAAAATAAAGGTTTTTTTTGCACCTTTAAATTTCCCCTGTGGTGAATTAGAATTGCTGTTTTAAGTTTTTCGTACATGCGCGTCAATGAACAGGTGGGGGTGCAAAAAGGTCAAAAAAAAACGAACTGTTATGTTTTTGTTATAAAAAAAGGTATTTTTTGGCCCCTTTTTTTCAATTCACCTGTGGTGAATAAAAAAAATTTTTGCTGTTTTAAAAATTTACTTTGAGCGCGTAAATTTAACAGTGCTGGGTGTGAAAAAAAAATCAAAAAAAAAGAAATGTTAGGGTTTTGATATAAAAAACCGGGATTTTTTTGAAACCTTTAAATTCCCTGTGGTGAATATAGAATTGCTTTTTTAAGATTTACTTTGATGCTGCGTCAATAAAACAGTGCTGGGTGTCCCAAAAGGGTAAAAAAAAACACGTAACTATTATGTTTTGAAAAAATTTTAAACGGTATTTTTTGCACCTTTCAATTAAACCTGGGGGGTAATATGAATTGCTGTTTTAAGTTTTAGGGTAGATGTCCCCGTCAAGAACAGTGCGGGGTGCGCAAAAGTAAAAAAAAAAGTAAATTTTAATTTTTTATAAAAAATAAACGGTATTTTTTGACCTTTCTTTTTCCCCTTGTGGTGTTTAGTATTGCTTTTTTTTAAAAGGAATTTACTTTTGATCCTGTTTTTCAATAAAAAGGTGTGGGTGGGCCAAAAGTCAAAAACGAAAATTTTAGGGTTTTGGGATATAAAAAAACGGTTTTTTTTTTGCCCCTTTTCAATTCCCTTTGGTTAATAAAGAATTGCTGTTTTAAGATTTATGTAGATGCGCGTCAATGAACAGGGCGGGTTTTCCCAAAAAGCCCAAAAAAAAACCAAACTATTATGTTTTGATTTTATTTAAAAACTGTTTTTTTTTGGAACCTTTCAATAAAACCTGTGGTGAATATAGAATTGCTTTTTTAAAGATTTACTTTATTTGCTGCGTCAATGAACAGTGCTGGGGGGCGAAAAATTTAAAAAAAAAACACGTAAGTTATGTTTTGATATAAAAAAAGGGGGTTATTTTTTTGAAACCTTTTCCCAATTTCCTGTGGTGAATTTTAGAATTGCTTTTTTTAAGATTTACGTAGTTGCTGGGGCCCCGAACAAGTGTGGGTGCGCAAAAGTAAAAAAAAAAACGTAATGTTATTTTTTGATATAAAAAAAGGGTTTATTTTTTGCACCTTTAAATTTCAACCTGTGGTAAATATAGAATTGCTTTTTTAAAATTTTAAAGAAACAGCTGCGTTCAAAAAAACAGTGTGGGTGTGCAAAAGCAAAAAAATAAAACTGTTTTGTTTTGTTTAAAATTTTAACGGTTTTTTTTCCCCCTTTTTCAATTCACCTGTGGTGAATATGGGAATTGCTGTTTTAAGATTTACTTTAGTGCTACGTCAATGAAGTGTGGGTGCCCCCAAAAAGTCAAAAAAAAAGAAACTGTTTTTTTTGATAAAAATAAACGGTATTTTTTGAAAATTTCCCCTTTTTCCCCTGTGGTGAATATAAAATTTGCTTTTTTAAAGATTTACGTAGATGCGCGTACAATGAACAGTGCTGGGTGCGCAAAAGTTCAAAAAAACACGTAACTGTGATGTTTTTTTTTAGTCGATCCCACGGTTTTTTTATCAAAAAACCCAACCCTGTGCTGACAAAAGGGGAATTGATAAATTTGAAAAATTTAAGTTGCAAGTTTTGGATATATAAAAAAGGGGCACAGGTGTTTTTGGTTAAAATTGAAACCTATCGGGAATGTTATGATAAAAAAAAAGGGATTTTTGCAGCTAACAAAGGGAAAATGCGGGTTACTAGAAATGATGTTTATCCAATTAAAGTTCTGGCCTCCCCAAAATACCCGGGGAAATTTTTCAATAGAAAAACTTGTTAATTTAAAAATATTCCATAAAAATTGTCTACCCCAAAGGTTTGGGGTGAACTTTATCCAAAAAGTTTTTTTAAAATTGGGGGGGGGGGGGGGAGTTGTTGTTTTTTCGCCCGCGGGCCCCCCCCCCCCCCCGCTCCCACCCCCGTAAAATTTTAAAGGGGGGGGTTTTGCTGCTTTAAATTCTCTAGCTAATACAAAAAATGTTAAAATCTTTAATCTAACTAAATTGGAAGGATCAAGTAATAGTAGGGGTTTCTTGTGAAAAAAATTTGGGGGGATTTTAATTTTTTTTCGCTGAGTTTTTGGGGCCACAGGGGAGAGTGCAGGTCCCCATCCCCATGAGACGCTGAGAGACACTGAGGTTTTAAAACCCGGAAAACGCTGTTTTATGTAAACGAGGGGGCATGTGATTTTTCCAAAACAATGCAAAAATACAACATCCAGTCATGACGTCGCACACAATTTTAACCCTGCTTTTTCTGTAATTGATTTTTCTGGCCGCCAATAAATTACGGATGGGGCCCCCGAAAAAGGCCCCGAAATTTTTTAATAGATGATGCTAAAATTTTTTCCCTTAATTATCGAATTTTTCGGAAAAATTTTTATCACCCCTAAAAAAACCCTTTCCCATTTCAACTTTGTCGATAAAAATCGCCCTTATCAAAATTAAATTTTTTCATCAAACAGTGTCTGTAAAAATTTTAGAAAAAAACAATATTTTCAGACAGAAATGGTCCGGAGGCTCTTCAACCTGCGGGTGGAAGAGGCACAAAAAATTCCAGGCCAGGTCGCAGCCAAAACAAGGGGGTGGAGAGGGGGGCAACCCGGTTAAGCCACAACTGGGGGGCCCCTGTCATTAGCGGCCCGGGGTTTTTTTCAGCAACCCATTGGGTTTTTGGGTTGGGTTGACTAGGGAAACCATTCCCCCCCAGATGACCCTCTTTACCCAAAACCCCCCAAGAGTCGGGGGGGAACCCTTTAGAACCAACCCTTAGGGTTTGGCCCTGGCCCGGGGGCTGGTCAGCGGCCCCCACCCGTCCTCAATCCGCCTTGTCCCAACGGTTCCCCCCAGCAAAGGGTTTTACTATGTGGGGCTGGGCTTGGCCCAAAATTTATAGCGAGGGGGTGAAACATTTGAGGGGGGGCAGGTCGAGCAGCTAATTGGCAGCGAAAGGAAAAGGGGCCAATATTCCCCCCCTTTCCCTTTCAGTAGGCGGAAAGTATAGTTGGGGTTTTAAAATGGATGGGATGTCATGTGTTTTTTGGGGGTTTTATTTCCCCTGCATACCAAAAAACCCGGTTTATGAGGACAGCGTGGGCGATGAAAAACAAAAGTTTATGATTTTAGCCCACCGCACTTTTGGGGGCCCCGGGTTTTTTGGGGGAAAGAGCTTTATCATCGTAAAGGGGAAAAGGGGGGTAAACTTGCGCGGGCGGCAAATGGCGCAGCCGCAAATGGGTAATTTGGCCCTTTTAAATAGGGAGGATTTGCAGCAGTGTGAAGGGCCCGGGGGGCCCAAACGGCCCCCGGGTTTAAAAAAAAACCCCTTTGCGGTCCAAAAAAAGCAAGCGGGCCCCCAGGGGCCCCAGCAAGGGGAAGCCTGGCGGGGAGTTTGTAATCAGTGGAAGTTGGGTTGGGGAAAAAACGATTTCTCGGGGTGTGGAGTTTTTGCTTTTGGAAAACCGGAGGGGCCGAATATTTGGGTATATGTGAAAACTGGAAACAGGAAAATGGGAAACGTGGGGCCCGGGGGGGCTAAAAATTGGGGGACCACGGCCCTGCGTAAAAAAATTGCAGAGGCACCATCCGGGGCCCGGGAGAAAAGTGGTCAGATGTGGTGGTAATCCTGCCGCCCGAGCAACAGCAGAGCCCGCCCGCGCCCCGTGGTAGCATGCCACTGCAGCAAATTTAAGGCCCCCACTCCCTTTTGCAGAAGGGAGCTGTTTCCCCTTTGGGGCATCCTTTTTTCCGGTTTCCCGATGCTCCTGCTCCTCGTACTCCATGGCACCCGCAGTCGTTTTGCCCAGGCATTGGGAAAGAGGACAAAAAGTTTGCGTCCCAAACCCTCCTAAAGGTTTCAGCGTAACGTTTTCCTGTCCAAGTTGTTGGTACTTTTCAGGGCCGTCCCTTTCCAAATGGTTTGGGCTCTTTCAGCTTCAGAGAAATTAAAAGGCTTGTGCCGAGCCGAGATGGAGAGTTCCAAGCCATAATTTCTTTTCCAAAAAGACAGTACCAGCACTTCATAAATATGTAGAAAAGAAGGTGGGCCCGTCCTTAATCTTATCGGTTTGTTCCGAGGTGCATGGCAGCGCGGACGTCTGGAGCTGTAACTATGGTCAGGGCCAGTACATGTCTTTTACGGCCCACTGAGTGAATGTGCTTCCGGCCCAGGCACACCAACAACTTGGACAGGAGACGCCGCTTTCTCCTCCACGTTGTCAAACTGCTGCTCCTGCGCCAATGTCCGCCTCCTCCTCCTCCACCACCACCACCATCTCAGCCTCCACCAGTACTGCTCCATCATACCACATGTGTAGGGCACAGCGGTGTCACGCAGTTCTACACCTGGCTTGCCTCAGCGAACGAAGTCACACAGGGGAGGAACTGCTCCGCGTCATGCAGCAAGAAATCGATGTGTGGCTTTCTCCGCGCCAACTGCAAATCGGAACCATGGTGACGGACAATGGGAGGAACATGGTGCATGGCTGCACCGAGGAGGGATGGTCCTTGCGCCCTGCATGGCGCACGTGTTCAATCTGGTTGTGAAAAGGTTCCTGAAGTCTTCCACCGATCTTCAGAACATTCTGAAAATGGCCAGGAAACTGTGCATGCACTTTATCCATTCGTACAAAGCCAGGAACACCCTCCTCGAGTTGCAGCGGCAGAACGGCCTCCCCCAACACACTCTTATATGCGATGTTTCCATTCGTTGGAATTCCAGCCTGCACATGTTGGACCGACTGTATGAACAGAAAAAGGCCATTAACGAGTCCGGTGGGGACTGAAATGGAGGAGGAGGAGGAGGACATTGGAGCAGAAGCATTGTCTGGTGAAATGAGTGGATTTTCTACCCAGGTGACAAGAGAGGAGGAGCAGGAGCAGCTGGGGGAGGTGGATGGAGATGAGGAAGACGAGGCAGATGACCCCCAAGCACCGTGGCAGTATACAGTGGAAATGGAGGCAGGGAGCCCCTCGGAGTCACTTGTGCAGATGGCCCGCAGCATGCTTATTTGCCTGGCTAGTGACAGCCGAATAGTCAGCATCCGGCAGAGGGATGACTTCTGGCTCTCCACCCTATTGGACCCTTGCTACCGGTCCAAAATGGGAGCTTTTTTCCCAGCTATTGAGAGGGAGGACAAACTCAAATACTATAGGGAAATCTTCCGTAATCAGTTGGCCGCTGCCTATGTGCGGCATCGTCCCTCCTCTGACAGGTCTGACCGGGGGGTTCCTCAGCGCTCACGTACTACTGCCGCGGCTGCTGGGGGAAGGTGGGGGGGGTAGGAGCAGTACCAGCTCCATCAGCAGTAACCTAAGTCTGGAGTCACTGATGAGCAGCTTCCTTCACCAGCCTAGGGAGGAGGGTAGTCGCCAGCTGCAGCAGCAGCAGTACCTGGTGCAGTCCCTGAACCAACAGCTGGTGGCCGACTTGGACAGCACTCTGCCACCCCAGTTAGAAGATCCGCTGGACTACTGGGCAGCCAAACTGGATGTGTGGCAGCAACTTGCTGAGTTTGCAGTGGAGAAGCTGTTCTGCCCGGCCAGTAGTGTGGCATCAGAGCGGGTGTTCAGTGCTGCGGGGGCCATCGTTAGCCCAAGGAGAACCCGCTTGTCCACGGGAAATGTGGAACGACTGACCTTTGTCAAGATGAATCAGGCGTGGATCGGCCAGGATTTCCACATACCAATGCCTTAGGCGTCAGACTACATCAGCCATGACGCCTCACCCAAACTGTGAGAAATGAGTCATTGTCCCACTCTGTGGCCTACTCCTGTTTTTGCCACCTCCAGAATGTGATTGTGCCACTGTCTGACCTCATGCTGCTGCTGTGGCTGCTGCCGTGACCTCCACACTGTGTCATTGTGCCACAGTCTGACCTCATGCTGCTGCTGGGGCTGCTGCCGTGACCTACACACTGTGTCATTGTCCCACTCTGTGGCCTACTCCTGATTTTGCCACCTCCAGTATTTCATTGTGCCACTGCCCGACCTCATGCTGCTGCTGCCGTGACCTACACACTGTGTCATTGTGCCACTGTCTGACCTCATGCTGCTCCTGTGGCTGCTGCCGTGACCTACACACTGTGTCATTGTCCCACTCTGTGGCCTACTCCTGTTTCTGCCACCTCCAGAATGTGATTGTGCCATTGTCTGACCTCATGCTGCTGTGGCTGCTGCTGTGACCTACACACTGTGTCATTGTCCAACTCTGTGGCCTACTCCTGTTTTTGCCACCTTCAGAATGTGATTGTGCCACTGTCTGACCTCATGCTGCTCCTTTGGCTGCTGCCGTGACCTACACACTGTGTCATTGTCCCACTCTGTGGCCTACTCCTGTTTTGCCACCTCCAGAATGACATTGTGCCACTGCCTGACCTCATGCTGCTGCTGTGGCTGCTGCTGTGACCTACACACTGTGTCATTGTGCCACTGTCTGACCTCATGCTGCTGCTGTGGCTGCTGCAGTGACCTACACACTCTGTCATTGTGCCACTATTTGACCTCATGCTGCTGCTGTGGCTGATGCCGTGACCTACACACTCTGTAATTGTGCCACTGTCTGACCTCATGCTGCTGCTGCCGTCACCTCCACACTGTGTCATTGTGCCACTCTGTGACCTTTTCCTGTTTCTGCCACCTCCAGAATGTGTTTGTGCCACTGTCTGACCTCATGCTGCTGTGGCTAGCACCGTCACCTCCACACTCTGTCACTAATGTTGCCACCTGAGCTCTCAGCTTGTTTTTTTCCAGCTTTCTCTGGCATGACTTTATCAGGCAACATTCCCGCTTCAGTTTTTTGGTCAGTTTTGCCCTCTTAAGTGCCCAGGGAATTTTATAGTGAAGCGATTCTAAGAGCGGCGGCAGTCATGTGCGTGTCATACTAAAACACAACATTGTATGAAGACCAAACCAAGCTCCCTCTGCATATTTAAGCATGGCACAACGTTCTACAGCACCCTACAGGCTCTGTGCAGCCTGGAAATAGCTGTTTTTTAACGCGATTCGTGCCGAAGTAATTCGGAACGAAGTTTATTTTTTGCCGAGAAATTCGGCGAAGTGAACGAAACGAATTTCGGGAAATTCGCCCATCTCTATTTACTGGCTATCTGACATAGCCTCTTGGGAAAGAAGGGAAATATAACTGACATGACAGATGCCTCACAGATCTAATGCTATAACTTGATGATTTAATCCATACTATTTTGCAGAGATTTATATATTTCAACCAATTTGCATTCCGGTTTCTCATCATTACTTGCATTTCATATATTCTCCTGATTCTCCTGATGTATGAACGGAGTAGCCCAGGTTTTCTGCCATAATTTGAGCCAAGAAACTGTTATAGCCCTGTTCAACAGATTTATGAATAGCTGTACGCCAAAACTTGGAGCAGTCTGCACTGGACACAACACTTTTGAATGTGTCTAAATGAGGCAATAATGCGCCAAAGCTCGGCGTGAAACTGCCATAAAATTTCATACCATGGCTGAGACAAAGTTTGACGCATAACACTCTTTCATACATACTATCATATTCTGCACTCTGCTATATCGATTTATGTGCGTGTTGGTGCCACGTGTCATACATGTCACCCTCTAATTTTATATAAACAGTATTGGAACAGATTCCATTAGAACACCCTCTAGGGCCATATTTGGACAGTTTTGCTACTCAAGGAAGAGTATATTGCTATCATAATGGCAAAAAGGCAAGGAACAAAAGAAGACAGACAGTTTTAAGCCTTAGAGGTGTAGATCTTTCCTAAAGAGAAATTGACAAGAAAACCAAAGTGGCAGTCAGTACTGTTTCCTATTCCATCAAAAGGCACTTGGACGCTGGAGGAAACTATCACAGGAAGAGGTTTGGCAGACCAAAAGCCACTACAAAATCAGATGCCACATTTTTCATAATCAACAGTTTGTGTGATTGATTCCTCCCAGCTCAAAATCTTCAAGCACAGCTTAATGCAGCAAAAAGGAAACAAGTTTCTGTTTTAAGTATGAAGAAAAGACTTATATCTGCAGGTGTGGTAGGCTGAGTATCAGTAAGAAAGCCATTGCCACATTTTCAAGATAAAAAAAAAATTGCCTGGGCTAAGCAGCACCTTCAGTAATGAAGAGTGGAAGCAGGTGTTACGGACTGATGAATCAAAACTTGACATATTTGTTACATCACACAGGGTCTCTGTATATTGTCTGGAAGGTGAAAAATGGTTCCTTAATGTGACACCAACTGTCAGACATATTGAAAATATTGTGATGGTCTGGGGCTCATTTGCTGGATCCGGAGTTGACAAATTGCACAGGGTGACTGGCACACTGGACATAAAGGGCTACCGCAGCATTTTGATGCACCATGCAATACCTTCTGGTACACGCCTAGTTGGTTAGGTTCATATTACAGCAAGATAATGTTCAAAAACATACTTGTTATGTCAAGACTATCTAAAAAGAGAAGACGAAACTGTAGGCTTCAAAGAATGGAATGGCCTGCACAGTCTCCAGACTTAAAGCCTATAGCATATGTTTGGAATGAACTGGTAAAAGGTGAAAACAAAGCAACCAACAACAACAATGTAGGGAAGAAATTTCTGAACAATATCTAAAAAAAAATTTAGATATTCTAAAACTTTCAACTGGAAGTTTATATATGGTGGCAGAGCGACCTCAGACACATGTTTCTGCCATAAGTTGGGGTACAGCAGGATACCTGCTGCAGTCGTGCCACCTGAGGACCTGGTCTTGTTGGGGGAAGCCAACTATTTTGTGTCAGTAAACATAGGTTGCTGACACATGTAGCTAGCCTGGCTGCTAGGCAGCTAAATATGGGTTGGCTTTCTCAGAATGGCTATAGTATTGAGTATGTGGCCATTCCTACGTTCCAGGACAGGGTTTTTGTAGGTCTCTGGAGACCTATTAAAAGCCTGTGGCTCCAGGTGATCAGGGGGTGTGGTTTTCTGCCTATAGTTTGGAGCAACAGGGGAGCCTGTGAGAGGAGGCTCTTACCCTATGGCTTGAGGAGAGCCAGCATCGAGTACGGTGACTGTACTGATATGTATTGGTAGGGCTAGATGTTAGGTCCAGACCATGTGTATAGGGGGACTGTACTGTATATGTTCAGATAGAGGCCAGACAGCTCTGTAACCTGTGCCTGCAAAGGAATAAAGCTGGCTGAGGCTACTTTCAAAGAGAAGCCTGGTGCTTGAATGTTGTTGTGCCATTATCCATTCTACCAAAAGACGGCGATCCGTGAGCTGATGTTCTCTAGAATGTCCAAGATGGTGGCCAAATGTGAGTGAGGCATCACAATATATACCTGTTTATTTCTAGATCACCAGGTGCTGACTGGTTAATGCAGTCAGAAATTTACTCAAGGCCCACCTGCTTGTTGTCCTGCCACACCTATTACAGTCTGTGAGTTCTAATAGAAGAGTAGTAATTGTATGCTACTCTGCAATGACATACATATGTTTTTTCTGCAATTTGTGCAACTGTACTCCAGATGGGCTAGCTTTAATTTCCTACACGCTACATCTTTTAAACAGTTCATTAGAGATGCCATCTTGAGATTGACAGCTTAGCTTGCTGTGTCCACATAGGACATGTGCCAATATTTTAAGCTTGTGTGCTATGCAGTCACATTAGTGCCGATGATCAGCAGTAGAGTCACACAGCTCACAGAACTGCTGTTGCTATTGCTGCTCTCTATATCTTATCCCATTTGAATTCATATTGTGTTGCTTGTATCTAAGAGTAATATTGAAGACTAAATTCACGTTAACATAAATGGCAAATTCAATGTGTACTTTACTAGAGGATCTGAGGCAGAAATCCAAGGCTGACATTTTGATTTCTGCCATAGATATGCCATGTATCTGCATGAGGATTAGCCCATTTGTCACTCAGTTGGGCTAATCCCAACTTTTGTATGAGTAATCAGCAGGAACAATGAACATTCTGTGTGGCAGGGTGAAAAAAAATATTCACATTGAGTTTTAACTTCATTGCATGTGAATGGGGGTGCAAAAGCCTCATACACAAATGTAATCATTATTTCACTGCAAGACTGGTGTTATGGAGTGGAATACATGTATGGATCCTTTGAGTCACTGTGAGAGATGGAGTAGCCACGCCAGAGAGCAGAATCTAAGGGGCCCCTGGTCTTCTCCAGAGCCCGTCGCAAGGGCGAATTTACTAAGCTGCTGGAAACCCCCAGGTTGCCAGCCCTGGCGTGGCTATTCATGGTAACAGCTGAGTGCCCAGGTTAGGAGCCAGGAAAGTAGATAAAAATGTAGCAGAGAAAGGGACTCGCAGCAGGCAAGGGGTTAACGGCCTAGGTGCGGCAGGTACAACAGATAACAGCAGGTGTGAACACAGGTCAGAATCACAAATGAACATCAACAAACTGACACAAAGCAGAGAAAGGAAGTTGCTTAAATCCCAGGTGATGGCCAGCCATTGAAGCACCAATGATGCGCTGCCAGCACGTGTGCCCCAAGAAGGAAATCAGCACAGCAGCAAGGAATAGCGCAGGAGAGTGGAGAGGTGAGTAGGTGCCAGCAGGGCATTCAGTAAATATAACATGGATACAAGTGCACCCACAATCTGGAGTGATGATTACAGTGCATATTGTGACTGTGCCCCCCCCCCCCTCCCCCTTTTAGTCCACTCTTCCTCCTGGCCTGCTAAATTACCTAGATAGTAGGGAGTGGGACAACGATATCCTACTCAGTATCTCAAGAACTTTTTTCAGACGAGATGTCTTGCCAGTTCCGGGAAACCCCTTGGTTAGAGATGGGCAAATCGATTCTAATGAAGTGGAATTCGTTTAGAATTTCAGGAGAACTTCGATTCTAAACGAAGTTGAAGTTTGGGGTGTTTCGTGGGAATATAGCAGGTTTTTAATTGATAAAATGGCCCCGAGCACATGGCGTTACATGGGGCAAAGAACTCTGGGAGGAAGAAAGTAACACCCTCAATGACATGTGCAGAGATTAAGCCAATCAGAGACCGGCGGGATTCTGTGATGTCACCGCATTATATAAGTCCGGACGCGACGCTGGCTGCTTACACTCCTCTCTCTGTACCGTGTTGCAGCTGCTGTAGCCGAGATCTCACACAAAAGAAATGAGCTTTTAACAGCGATTTTTTGGGGGGGTGTAACGCTTTTATCAGAGACTGCTCCTCTTCCTTTCTTATTTTGATTCAGTTTGTGGGGTATTGTAATTGAAGTCCAGTGTTTGTCCAATTCTGCTGCATATACATTTTAATGTCATCTGGTCAGATGAGGAGCACATTGAATATTCAAGGGTTGTCTAAGCCTGGTTTTGCTGTTGTATTCAGTAAAAGAAACAGTGTTTTTAAAAGCCACATAACATTTAATTTTTTGCTGCTGATTTCTTTTGCTCAATTTATATCGAAGGGTTAATTAAGCGTGTTTGTGCTATTGTAGTCAGTAAAAGAAATGGTGTTTTTCAACGCCAAAGACAAAATTTGTCCTGGTGATTCCTGTAGCATAATTTATATCCAAAGGTTAATTAAGCGTGTTTCTGCTTTTGTAGTCAGTAAAATAAACGTCGTTTTAACATGCCACATATCAGATAATTTTTTGCTACTCATTTATTTTGCGCAATTTATATCCAAGGGTTAATTAAGCGTGTTTGTGCTATTGTAGTCAGTAAAAGAAACGGTGTTTTTCAACGCCAAAGATGAAATTTTTCCTGGTGATTCCTGTAGCATAATTTATATCCGAAGGTTAATTAAGCGTGTTTCTGCTTTTGTAGTCAGTAAAATACACAGCGTTTTAACACGCCACATACCAGTTAATTTTTTGCTGCTCATTTCTTTTACACAATTTATATCCAAGGGTTAATTAAGCGTGTTTTTTGCTATTGCAGTCAGTAAAAGAAACAGTGTTCTTCAACGCCAAAGACGAAATTTTTCCTGTTGATTCCTGTAGCATAATTTATATCCGAAGGTTAATAAAGCGTGTTTCTGCTTTTGTAGTCAGTAAAATACACGGTGTTTTAACATGCCACATACTAGTTAATTTTTGGCTGCTCATTTCTTTTGCGCAATTTATATTTAAGGGTTAATTAAGCATGTTTGTGCTATTGTAGTCAGTAAAATAAACGTTTTTTTTCAACGCCAAAGACAAAATTTTTCCTGGTGATTCCTGTAGCATAGTTTATATCTGAAGGTTACTTAAGCGTATTTCTGTTTTTGTAGTCAGTAAAATGCACGGCGTTTTAACACGCCACATACCAGTTCATTTTTTGCTGCTCATTTCTTTTGCGCAATCTATATCCAAGGGTTAACTAAGCGTGTTTGTGCTATTTTAGTCAGTAAAAGAAACGGTGTTCTTCAACGCCAAAGATTAAATTGTTCCTGGGGATTCCTGTAGCATAATTTATATTCGAAGGTTAAGTAAGCGTGTTTCTACTTTAGTAGAAAGTAAAATACACAGCGTTTTAACACGCCACATATCAGTTAATTTTTGGCTGCTCATTTCTTTTGCGTAATTTATATAGAAGGGTTAATCAAGCGTGTTTGTGCTATTGTAGTCAGTAAAAGGAACAGTGTTTTAAACGCCAAAGACAAAATTTTTCCTGGTGATTGCTGTAGCATAATTTATATCCAAGGGTTAATTAAGTGTGTTTCAGCATTTGTAGTCAGTAAAATACACAGCGTTTTAACACGCCATATACCAGTTAATTTTTTCCTGGTGATTTCTGTAGCGCAATTTATATCCAAGGGTTACCCAAGCCTGTTAGTGAGTTCATTTGGAGTCAAATACAGGGTGTGTATTTATGATATACAGATACCTTCATTAAACAGAATCTGTAAATTTTTGAACAAACAGTATGTCAGACAGAGAGGTGGCAGGCTCTTCACATGCGAGTGGCAGTGGCACAAACTTTCCTGGAGCAGGCACAGGTCGCAGCACAGTAAGGGGACGTCGCAGCAGGGGTCACTCGGTGAGGCCAGAACTACAGGTGTCCTGACCAGCAACACAAGGATTCTTGATCGGTTGAATAGGTCATCCACTTCCTCCCAGATGACATCTGACTACCCCAGCCAAGAGTCGGTGGGAACGTCAGACACAACCCTTAGTAGTCATGGCCCAGGAACAGCTCAGCGGCTCTCACCTGTCCTCAACCCACCTCTGTCCCTTCCGGTTCCCTCAGCCAGAGATCTACTATGTGGTCTGGGCTCAGCGCCACTATACAGCGAGGATGAACAATTTGAGGACAGTCAGCAGTTACTTGGCAGCGAAGAAATGGGGCCGATATCCCCTGCTTCTTGCAGTAGGCGTCAAAGTATGGATGTGGAGAGTGGCATGGAAGGTCATGTTATGAGGGGTCAGCCTCTGCATACCAAGACCGTTGAGGAGGACAGCAGTGAAGATAAAACGATAATCGATGATGATGTAGCCGACCGCACTGGGAGCCGGGTGAAGCAAGGGCTTCATCATAGTCAGGAGAAGAGGGCATTAGCTTGCGCGTCAGGCAGCGGTGCAGCCAGCTAGTGGGTAGTGTGGCCGTGAGACAGCAGGGTAGCAGCAGTTCGAGGTCGAGAGCCAATTGGCTATGGGGTAGAAAACCCGTTTCGCAGGTCCAAGAAACTAGCGGCACAGGGGCTCAGCGAGGCAGCGGTGGAAGTAGTCACTCAGTGCGGAGCGTTGGCGGTAAAATCAGCTACTCAGCGGTGTGGCAGTTCTTTGCTAAGACACTGGAGGAGCCGAATATGAGTATATGTAGAATCTATGGGCAGAAAGTGAAGCGTGGCCAGGGAGCTAACGTTGGCACCAACCCTAGTCAACACCAACGCACCTCCCGGAGGCCGGGAAAAACGTGGCTCAGATGGGGTGGTCCATCCTGCTGCCACGAAACAGCGCCGCGCCCAGTGGCACACAGCCATTGCAGCCATAAAGGGCTCCACCAAACCTCTGCAAAGGGGAGCTGTTTTTTTTTTTTTCCCTTTTCTCCCTCCAGAGCCCTGCTCCTCGCTACTCAGGCGCCAGGGGGTTTCGTTCCGGGCATTCCCAAAAGGACAATAGTATGCGTCCAATCCCTTTAGGTGCGGAAATACCGGTTTGTCCAAGTTTTTGGTATTGCACCCTCCCTTTTCCCAAAATGGGGACTCGCACGTTCAAAAATTAATGGTTTGTGCCAAGCCGTGGGGAAGATCCAAGCGTAATTTTTCTTTTCCCAAAAAAAGGCAGTCCCCACCCCTTTCACAAAAATGTAAAAACAAAGGGGGGCCAGTCCTTGGCTTATCGGTTTGTTGAAAAGGTGCAGGGGCGCGTGGACGAGGGAGCTGTAACTACGGTCGGGGGGCCATACATGTCCTTTAGGGGCCCCGGGTAAAATGTGCTTCCTGCCTAGCCACCCAAACAACTTGGGACAAGACGCGCTTTCTCCTCCACTTGTCAATTTGCTGCTTTTACCCCAAAGCCACCACCACCGCCACCATCTCACCTCCCAAGTGCTGCTCCATTATACCACATGTGGGGGGCACAGTGGGTCAACGCAGTAAACACCGGGGCTTCCTGGGCGAACGAAGTCACAGGGAAGGAACGCTCCCTCATGCAGAAGAAATCGTGGGGGACTTTCCCCCGCACAACTGCAAATCGAAACCATGGTAAAAAATTTTGGAGGAACATGGTGTCCGCGCTGCACCGGGGGGGGATGGTTCATGTGCCCTGATGGCAAAAGTGTTAAATCTGGTTAGAAAAGGTTCCGAAGTTTTCCCACCGATATTCGAAATTCTGAAAATGGCCAGGAAACGTGTGACTTCATTCTTTCCTTTGCAAAGCCAGCAACCCTCCTCATTGCAGGGGCCGAATGGCCCTTCCCAACACACGCTGAATGGGATGTTTCCACCCGTTGAATTCCACCTGCACAGGGTTGGACCGCTGAATGAACAAGAAGACCTTTAACGATTTTTGATGATCCAGGCGGACAGGATACTCCCCTTTGTAATTTTGATGCACCCAGTGGCACTTTTGCGTGACACCTGCCAAATTGCTGCCAATTTGAGGAGCCCGTTATTTGTCAGTCCCGGGATACGGGTAAAAAACGTCATTCCCGCTTTATGTCCTGGAACAGATGCTGAAAAATTGTCTGGCAGGGGACTGGAGACGTGGTGACTAAAACTAAAGGGCCACGATCCGGTGAGGATGAATTGGGAGGAGGAGGACATTGGAGCACAACTTTTTTCTATTGAAATTTGGGTTTTCTACCCAGGTGACAGGAGCGGAGGAGCAGGAGCACTGGAGGGGGGGGAGGAGATGGGAAGACAAGGCAACATACCGCAAGCGCTGTGGAAGTATACATTAGAGGAGGGAGGGAGTCCCTGGGTCACTTGTGCGTGGGCCCCCAGCAGCTATTTGCCTGGCTATGACGCTGAAAGTCCCCATCCAGCAGAGGATGACTTCTGGCTCTCCACCCTATTGGACACTCGCTACCGGGGCCAAAATGGGAAACCCTTTTTTCCCCGCTGCTGAAGGGAGGACAAACTAAATCTATAGAAAATCCTCCTTAGCAGTTGGCCCTGCCTATGTCAGCATTGGGCCACCTCTGACAGGTCTGACCGGGGGGTTCCTCGCGGGCCCCCCGACCCACGCCGCACTGCTGTGGAAGGGGGGGGGTAGGAGCAATACCACTCCGTCGCAGCAACCTAATTCTGGAGTCACGATGGCAGCTCCCCTTTACCCCCCCATTTAGTGGGCACAACAAACAGCACAGCAGGGCCGGAGCAGACCCAACCAAAGTGGTGGCCTACTTTGGACAGCACCTTTCCACCCCATTTGAAGATTCGCGGGCTACTGGGGGAGCCAAACTGGATGTGTGGCCGCAACCGCCCATTTGCATGGGGAAACTTCCTGCCCGGCCAGGGAGTGTGGCATCAAGCGGGTGTTCAGGCGACGGGGGCCAACGTTACCCCAAGGAGAACCCCCTTTTTCCACTGGAATGTGGGCGACTGACCCTTGTCAAGATGAATCAGGCGTGGGTCGGCCGGGGGTTTTCCCCACACCCCAAGTCTCTCAGTTTTCATCACCATGACGCCCCACCAAAACTTTGAGAAATAAGTCTGGTTCAAACTACCTGCCCAGCCACTCTTCTGATGCTGCCACCCGCCTGATGCCCCAAAAATTGCTGCCAGTTTCTCCATATGCCACCAACCCAAATTTACCAGGACTGGGATTGCCACCCCGCTCCACACTCTGTCATTGTGCCACTCTATGACCTCATGCTGCGCTGCGTTGATGCCGAACCTCCCACTGTGTCATTGTGCCTCGTACCTCTTGCTGCTGATGTGGCTGCTTTCCCTATTCCACCCCCTCTTTTCATTGTGCCCCTGTCCTCCCAAACAGCATCTATTTTCCAGGCTAGTGACACCGAATTTTCACCATCCCCCCCGAGGGATGACTTCTGGCTCTCCCCCCCCTCTTGGACCCCCGAAACCCTAAAAAAATGGACCTTTTTTCCAGCTGCTGAAAAGGGGGGGAAAACTCAAGAATATAAGAAATCCTCCTTGTCAGTTTTCAATTCCGAAACAATTTTTGGCCAAGGCAATTCTACCTCCATCAGCTTTTTCATTAATACCTAAAAAAAAAATTCCCAAAGGGTTTTTTTGAAAAATATAAACTGGTAGTTTGAATCCCGTTTCTGGGGACCCCAATTTGTTTCAAATGCACATAGGGAAAATTTAAGGAGACCCTAACTAAGGGGAATGTTTTTAGGGCTTTTTTGCTTTCGGGGCCATTAGAATGGAATTTTTAAAACAAAAACTGGAATTTGGGGAAACACAACAAAGCGCAAAAATGGCTTTGGATAGCCTTCAGTAGTAGAATGTGAACGTATGCCAAATTACAGACGGAAAAAACCGCCCCCGCCTCCCCCTTGAGCCCTTTTTTTCATATCCGTTTACCGACCTCTTCCCGTCCCCTTTACCACGACCTTTGCCGGCTGTCCTGGCCTTAAACCCGATTTGCCTTACGATTT
>JAODAL010066744.1:0-17623 GCA_025379985.1 Phyllomedusa bahiana
AGCTCCTCCTGCCCTATAACATTGGGCCACAGACAATAACAAAAACCCAAGGGGTCCTCCTTTCCTTTAACATGAAAGGGCCCCAGATCGATAGCAAGGGCCCCCACTCCTCCCGCTCTAAACATTTTGGCCAAATCAGAAAAACATTTCCTCCACTCCTTTCCTGCCTATAACATGGGGGGCCCACAGATTTTTTAGCATTTTTCCCCCAACTCCTCCCGCTCTATAACATGGGGCCACGATTTAGATTTTCAAGTCCTTTAAACTCCTCCTGCTTTTATAAAAGTGGGCAGATCCGAAAAGCAAAAGTTCCCCAAACCCTCCTGCTCTATAACATGGGGCCACAGATCAGGGTCAAGTCCTCAAACTCCTTTCCCGCTCTATAAAAAGGGGGGGTGCAAAATCAATAGCCCGGGGTTTTAAAAGTGACAGTTTTTCCCTTTTAAAATTTAAAGAAAACCTTTTTAAAATTTTCCCCTGGGTTTTTATTCCCTCCATCATAAAAAAAGGGGGGGGGGGGGGGGGGGGGAATTTTTAACTATTTCTTCCAATCATAGACCCCCCAACCCCCCCCCCCCCCGTCCCCGGGTTTGGCCGCGCAAAAAATTCTTTCCCAAAATAAAAAAGGAAAATGTAAATTCCCCCATTCCCTCGCTTGTAAATTTACTTCCCCCCGCAAAAGTTTTTTTCTAAAAAGGATGCGGGGTTTTTAAAAAATACAGTCATTGAACACCCGGAAAGGCCCCCGGACGTCCCCCGAACGAGACGCATTTTTAAGGGGGGGCCGCCCCCCATCAATAGGAAAAAACCAGGAAAATCTTCTGCCCCAGGAGAGGGGGAAACCCCGGGGGCGACGATTTTGCACGACCCCGGGGTGAGGGATTTTTGCCGCGCCGCGACCGAAAAATAAAAAACGCACTTGACTGCGGGAAAACCCCTTTTCCACTTGGATGATTTTTCACTTTGGGGAAAAAAATGAGACTCGAAGGACTGACACCAATCACAAAAAGGAGGCCGGGGGATTCCCCCGAAAAAGTTGGTTACAAATATGGGGGCGGCTGAAAGGAAATTTCGGGGGGCACCCTTTTGGGTTTTGATCCAAGCGGCTCAAGATGGAGAAGTTCCGGGACTTCAAACCAATTAGGCAAACCCCTGATTTTATGTCCCTTAAAAGTCAATTAACCCAACCCCTTTCCCGGTTTTTAATTTGTAAAAAAGTTCTTAAAAAAAATATGGGCAATACTTTTTCCCATCTTAAATTTTTTGTTAAAAGTCAATATGACAACACCTCCTGTTTAGGTATTTTTTAAATCCCAAAAAAACAACACTTCCTGTTTTAAGTATATGTTATAAATAATATGACAACACTTCCTGGCCATAGGGGGGTATAGTAAAAATGACAACCCCCCTTCCTGTCTTAAAGTTTTAATTTTAAATAAAAGACAAAACTTCCTTTCTTTAAAGTATAAAAAGTTATAAAAAAAAATGACAAAAACTTCCTGGGCTTTTTGGTATAGTTTAATAAAAGGGCAACACTTCCTGCTTATGCTAACAAAATTTTCCCGTTTTATGTTCAAAAGGGCATTAAAAACAAACAATCCGGGGTTTTTTGTAAAAAAATTTTCAAAAACTCAAAAGCGGTTTATGTATCAATAAGGTTTAAAGGGGAAACCCTGGGTTGGGGGTGTGGAGTCTTGGGGGGCACATGTATTTTGGGAAACCCCTCTGGTTTTTTAGATTTTTTTTGTTGGGCCAAAAATAACCAGGGCCCAAAAACCCCTTTCAATTCAAAACAGGCTCTGAAAAAATCAAAAGGGAGTTCTAATTGGGGTAGCAAAAAAAAGTTTAAAAGACCTAATAATTAATAAAAAAAAACTTTATTTCTAAAAACGCCAAAATATTCCCCCACTTTTCAAATTCAAAAGGGGGAAACAAACGTCATTAACACTTAAAAAGTACTTTCAAAAAAAAAAAAACACAAGGGGGGAGGGGGCCCCGCCCCCGTGAGGGGCTTACAATCAAAAAAGGGTCCCGGGGGGGAAAACATAAAAAAAAAAGGGCCCCAAATTTAAAAATGGGGCCCCGGGCCCTGTTTCATAAAAAAGGGGATGGTTTTACAAAGAAAAAAGGGTGAACCGCCACCCAACTGTACAACTATAAACCATGAAAGTGGCCCGTTTATGCCCAAGTGCAGGAGTGACAATGGTTTTGAAAAGCAGTTTAAAGGGGTCCTTGGGCCCCAAACCCAAAAAAGATGTATTTTTAGGGCCCTCTTAAAACTGTGGGGGGGGGTTTGGGAATGTGGCCCCCCGATCGCCCGCGGTAGCAAAATTTCCCCCAAGGGGTTGGTGCCCCACGTTTTTGAAATCTTTTAGGCGGGCAAGGGGAAGGGTTTGGATGATTTGGGGGAAATGTAGTCTGATACATCAGCGCGGAGACAAAGGGAAAGGGGGGTAGACAAGACAGGGGGAGAAGTAAGGGAGGGGCACGCTGGGGGAGAGCTTTAAGGGTTTAGAGTGCTTTAGTTTAAAGCTGTATTCGTACTGGATGGGCCCAAACCCGTGCATGACGGAAAACAGGGTAGAGGCGTCAGTATAGCGCTGGAGAAAAAAAATTTACCTGGCTGCTGCATTTTTTTTGGGCAGAAAAGGAGAGGGGGGAGTTTTTCAGAGAGGAGACCGATTAAAACAAGGGTTTTCAAATAGTCAAGATAGAAAGAAAAAAACAGTAATGAGAGTTTGATTGCCACAGTGAGAAATGGGCGGGTTTTGGAATATTCTTGAGGTGCAGTTACAGGGGGCGGGCCCAAGGGGGTTTGGGAAAAATGGGGGGGGGTCAATCAGAATCTAGTAAAAAACCCCCAAAACAGCGGGCCTTCTGCCTAGGAGAAATGGTGGGGGACCAAAATACAGAAAAAAAAAAAGAAAAGCAGGGGGGGTTGGTTAGTAGAAAGGGGGAAAACAAGAAGTTTAGTCTTAGTGAGGTTTAAAATTCAGATGGAAAACATGATTCCCGAACCCCGCGGGCCCGACAGTCCCCCTGGTTTTTTTTTGAGCAGAGCAGGGGTTTTTTCCAGGGAGGAGGTTTTTAATTGGGGGGCAACCCAAAGAGAAGGGGAACGGGAAACCCAAATCAACTGAGGGTTTTTCCAATGGGGGGTGTGTACAATGAAAAGAGGAGAGGAAACCAGAACTGATCCCCGAAAGGGAACTCCAACAGCAAGAGGAAGAGGGAGGAGGTAAACCAGAAAATGAACACTGAAGGGGCGGGCAGGAGGTAGGGGCAAAAACCAAACGAGAGCGGGTTTCCCCGGAGGCCAATGGTGCTGAGCAAGCTGGGGAAAAAGTTTGGGGATCAACATGGGCAAACGCTGCAGAAGAGATCCAAAAGAAGCAGCAATGAGTAGTTACCCTGAGATTTTGCTGTTTAGGAGTTATTTGAAGGATTTTAAAACTAAGGCATTTCCCCCTGGGGGTGGTAAAGGGGCGGAAAACCCATTGGGAGCGGGGCAAGAAGAGATTAAATAGAGAAAATTTCGGGTCAGCGAGATAACCAAAAGTCCCCGGGGTTTTTGAGATGAAGGGCAATTTTGAGACTGGGGCATATTTTTCAGCACAGGACGGGGCCCGAGAGGGGCCCTTTTTAAAAAAAGGGGTTTTTGGGGGCGTGTTTTAATGGAAGATGGGAAAATCCCCGTGGGAGGGGAAAAGGTTACAGGGTTTGCAGTAAGGGGGGTGGGGAGGACAGCTTTGAGAAATAGACTGAGAAAGGGGGGAGGGAAAGGGGTCCCGTAGGGGGCATGTGGTTTGGGGGGAGCAGGGGCAGGGGGGGAACCCGACACTTTTTCCTTTTGGGGCGCGGGGTCAAGGGGGTGCGAGAAAAATTAAAAGGACGTGCGGGTAGGGCCCGGGTGGGGGTTTTTGGGGAAAGTGATGTGATGTTTTGCCGGGGTATTTTTAATTTTGTCCTTTGGGAAATGATTGGGCCCGTCTTCAGCAACAGAGGTCATGACCGAACCTGAAACTTAGGCCTTAGGAGGGAGTGGGGAAAGGGGTCAAACAGACTTTTTGGGTTGTTGTGTAGTGTTTGGGGAAAAAGGGGGGGTGAAAAATTTTTGTTTGGGGCAGTGGGAAGGGGATTTTGATAAGTCCGAGCATGAATTTGAGTGGAGAAAGTCCGCAGGTACTTTGACCCCTTTCCACCAAAGCCGCTCAGCCCCATTGGGACATCGCTGGAGAAAAAAAAAAAAGTCCCGAGGGGGTGTCCAAGCTTTCGGGGGGGTCGCCCTGGTGGTGCGGGGTTGGGGTCGTGGGCCCAAAATTCCAGGGGGTTTGGGGAGAGTTTCATTGTAAAAGGGGTTTTACCGCCTGGTCGGACCCGGAGAGGGGGGAAGGAAGGGGGATTTTAGGACTGGTTTTGGTTTTCTGGGGTTCCTGAAGGGAATTTAAAGGAGTTATATTTTTTTGCAGGGGTGATGGGCCCGGTTTGTCCAGAAAAAGCTTAGAATTAGTGGGGAAAAGAAGGGAAAAGATTTGGGCCAGAGGGGAGCATAAAGGGGGAAAATTTTGGGAAATTAGAAAATTTAGGGGAAAAAGACAGAAGAAAATCCAAAGGGGTTCCCATCCTTGGGGTTTTGGGGGGTCAGTAAACTGCAAGAGGCCAAGAGAGGAGGTTAATGAAAAAAACCCGTGAGGCCCGAAGGGGGAAAATGGGGTCATCAAAAGGGGAAAGTTTAAATCACCCAAGATGAGAGTGGGGGGTTTTAAATAAAAGGGGGGAAAAGGTGGGAGCCAGGCGGCAAAAAACCAGAAAATGGGGGGGAAGCCGGGGGGGTTCCGTAGACAACTGCGACCGAAAAAAAAAAGGCGAAGAGTCTGAGGTGGGGCCCTCAAAGGAGGGGGGAAATTTAGGGAGGGGTTTCAGGAGGGAAGGGAAACCCGGGAAGGGGCAGGTGGGGAGAGGGAAATAAGCCAACTCCTCCACCCGGCCCCGTTCTCCCGGGGCTGGGGGGGGTGGGGAAAATGTAAACCCCCATAAAGGGGAGAAACGGCAAAGGGAAAACGTTGTCAGATTTCCGGGGGCCATGTTTCTGGTGAAGGGGGGGCAAGGTTTTAGGAGTTGGAGAAAACAGGGCCAGGGAAACAGTGAGTTTTTTTTGCAAGACGGTCCGGCGTTCCATAAGCACACTTTAAAAAGGGGGGAAAAAAGGCGTACAGGGGAATGGCAAGCAGGGGTTTTGCAGGGGTTCTAAAGGGGGGCTGGGAGGAGGGGGGGGAAAAGAGCAGTTTAAAGGAAGGGGCCCGGGGGGGGAGAGATGTCCCCCGGCGAGAACAGGAGAATGGGGAAAAAAGGGGACAGCAATGGGGCAGGGGATTTAATAAAGAGCGGGGTTTGTCAGGGGAAAATGTGGAAAACTGGGGTTTGGGGTGGGGTTTTAAAAAAAGGGGGAAAACGTGTGGGGTGGTTTCATAAAGGGGAGGAAGGGGAGGAGCTTATTTGTTGGGTAAACTTGTCGAGGGGGAAGTAGGGGGGGGTAAGAAAAGGGGCCCGAAGGGGTTTAAAGGGGAATAGTAATAGGCCCGCTGGGTAAATAAGGGAAGGGAGCCCAAAAAAGTTTGAGCAACTCCCAAAAAGGCGGAGTCCCCCTTTTCCCTTTTGCTCACTTCCGGGTCAATTCCCGGGATAATTTTTGAGGGTTGGGCCCCTTCTAAATTTCCCCTTCTAAAATTGCCACTTCCAAAAATTTTTGGGACAAGAAATTTGGGGCCCCCCAAACCTTTGGGCCACAGACCACAGTCCGCAACTTAAAACTCAACTAGGGGTGAGTTCAAAAAAAGCATTAAAGGGGCCTTTAGGGGTCAGTAAAAAGGTTTGGGAACCCACAAATATCGGGACAGAGGGAGAAACTTTTAAGGGGAGTAACTGGGTTTTTATGGCTTTTAAAAAAAAAACACAGGGTAAATTTTGGAAGACAGAGCGGGCGAAAATATCTAGACAAAAAATTTTCCCATTTAAATTAAGGGAAAGACAGCTAGACATTAAAGCGGTGGGATGCCTGGGACTTGCTTTTTCCCCCAAAACAGGGAAAGTACCCCCTTTTAAACTAAGCAAAAACATTTTCAAAACAGTCCCCCCCTTTAAAAGGGGTTTTTTCCCGCAAAAAAAGATTAGCTTTTTTAAAATGTTGGGGAACACCAAAAGGAAAAAAGTTTTTCCAAAAATATGGGTTTAAAATTTTTTTTTTTTTTTTTTGTTGAGGAACTACAATGAAAATTTTTTTCACCCTTTTGGGGTCTCTCTGGTTTCCCCAAATGACTGACCGGTTTCTTTTCCCCCCTCCCACCCGCTGTTTGTTCTATCTTTAAAGCAGGGAGTGACCTCATCACACAGGTTGGGCACACAGAAACTTCGGCAGTGAGAGCGTGTGTGTTATTTGATCTTTCAGGCAAAAGCCAGTAATTACAATGTTTACTTTAACTCAGAAGTTTCCCAGGTCCTGACAGCATGAGATTTATCTAATTAGCAGAAGTCTGAATACACAGAGCTATATGTAATTACAGACGCTTGACCAAAGAAGTGACAGAGCAAAGAGCTTTATGTCATTATGCACCTATGAAAAACTTGAGATGAGACAAACCCTTTTTAAACGACTTTACGTCCACTAAATTGTAAATGTTGTAACAAAGGCTTATGGGGAAAGGACTCTGCCGTGCCCTCTATTGGATCTGGTGTTATAATGACTTCTGGTTATGTATGTTATAGTCCAATATGATTGATTTATGTGTATGTTGTTGTTAATTACCAGGGTGTCAAAAGTAAATTCTAATCCTGGGGCCCCAGACCAGTTGAAGCATCTGGCCAATGGGCCACCAGTTCCTATCTTGTACCCACTTAACCGGGGCCATTTTTCATAATATTTGATCTGAGCCCCTGGACAATCAGCGACTAACAGTATTGCTTGGTGGTGCAAATAGTTATAATAAAACAGTGGTGCTATTACAGCCTCCCTTCACGACCTCTGGTCTCTGACAGGATGTAATAAGGGCAGTACGACCAGTGGCCTGGGGAGGGTTATTAAAAGGGGTTGTTCCCACTACATTGATTCATTTCACCTCATCTTTTTACTTGGTTTCATTTTGAATTCAGGTCGTGTTTACATGGCTTCTCATAGGACTGCAGTAGGAAGCCAGGTCTGTAGCTATAGCACCAAGCAGGTGCCTATCAGGATAGATCAAACAGGTCTGTAGCTATAGCAACCAATGCTGGCAGCCTATCAGGATATAGATCAAACAGGTCTGTAGCTATAGGCGACCAACTGCTGGCAGGCTATCAGGATAGATCGACCAGGTCTGTGCTATGCGACACCAATGCTGGCAAGCCTATCAGGATAGATCCGAACAGGTTTGTAGCTATGCGACGTGTGGCAGTATCAGAGGGATCTGAACAGGTCTGTAGCTATAGCGACTGAGGAACTGATGCTGCCCATAAAAGAGGGGAGATCTATGAATATGTAGGGACTCTGTTACCGGACACAATATTGCAAAAGTGACTTATTTTTGCAAGATTTTGCAATCCTTGTAGTGGGAAACCTTTAAGCTGTGATGACTCGATGACATCCTTGTGATTCGCCTCTTGGGGGCATTCCTTCTTCCATAACTGCCTAAGATCCTCGGTAGCAGTGACTGCAGCACCTAAGTAGTTAGACGGCTGGGATCGGTTCAACTCAGTCCCGGCTGTTGGAAGGCAGATACCGACTATAACTAAGCCCCTCCCTCCTGCGCCTGCTACAATTTCATCCCTTACACCAGCTTTCTCAAAGGCAGACGTGGGATACCCTACGCGGGCCGCCTACGGTTGTCCCGAAATATCTTCTTAATCTTTATTACATTTGAATTTAATATTCCCACCATTCCCATGCGGGCTGCACGTTCTTACAGTCTTCTATCTGGATACAATGTTGCAGCCCTCTTTCATCTCCGAGTGTCTGAATTTCGATAGAATTCACAGGACTACGGTGTAGACCGACTCCAAGCAGATAGGAACAAGTGGAGATATATTTGGGGTTCGTCCAGGTAACAGGAGCGTTCCTTAACCGCCCGATATTAGGCTCTTAAAGGCTTAGTAATCGGTCACTGAGTATAAATACCCAGATGTAGCGGCCTCACCTGCCGCTGATGGCTCCATAAAGTATATAAAGTGGCCGGCGGTGGAGAACGTTACTGAGAGCGCGCGGCACATTCTCCCGCTTCTACATGTGGATGACATTAATCTGGATGGGGGCACTCAGGCTCTGGATGGCGAACAATCCCGGGGGCTGTCAGGGACGAATTAGGTGACTAAGTGCAAATGTTTGATACAGGAAAATCTCATCGCATTTCCATAATTTCGCTATGATGATAATGCGTCGGAGCGGAGGCATGAAGACATCGTCGTTCGCTGGAAGGGGCTTACTGAGGGTTTTTGTAAATGTCTCATTTGCTGTAAATTTTTAAGGCGGTGGAACCGTATGCTGGCTCTACCGTGTAACGCTGCAGCCGCGAGTTTGGTGATTTCTTTCATAATTTCTATTTGTCTCAAAGGCCATACCTCCCAAGTGTCCTCTACTGGACGGACAGTCCCTGTTTTAAACCCAAATCCCTCTTTTTAACTTGACAAGATTAAAACTTCCAGTGAAAGCTTTTCTATATCCATCCCCTAAACCTCTCTTTTGACCTTAATGGGGTCGTCTCACTAAGATATTACTTTTTGTGTTAAAGATCTTGCAAAAAACAGTCACTTTGCAAGATGTGTCCATTAAGGCCCCGTTCAACAGGGCTTAATTCAGCCAGATTTGCGAGCCGGATGCGCTAGCAATTCGGTGTGAGATAAGGGGCGGGAACGGGAGCGCGGCGGGGGAGGCAGCCCGCCGGCCCATAGACAAATGCACGTTTACGCCGCTACGCGCCGTAAAATTAATGTGCGTGTCACTTTCTCCCTGCCCGGAGTTAGGGTCAGAAAACAAAGAGCCAGTGGCGTCTGTGCAACAGCTCTCCATTCTGTTCTAAGGGAGGAGTACAGCTGAACACCTCAACTCACTTGTGCCCAGGACTCCCATAGAATAGAATGAAGTTGGGGTGATGTCCATTTTGGGCAAACTTTCTGGGGCTGTTCCCGAGATTATCCCAGCAGGGGACCAGCATGTATCATACTTTGATGGCGTATCTAACTTTTTTTGGGAATCACCGCTTTAATTGTAACCTCTTCTGGTGGACGGATAGAAAGGCAGCCACGGGACTGGCAAGTTTTTTTCTTTTTCTACCCACTTGCCCTATGTGGCCACTTTTTAGCAAAAATTTTAGCTTCTGTTAGTACATTTGAGGACAATATTTCATAGATTTATGCAGAAAAAATACCTGTCTACACTTGCATACAGATTGGCCCCTAGTGGTGGTTCTATAAGGTAGTTATTTTTGGACATTTTCAGGGGAAATTTGGTCTGACTCCACTAAGCCTAACCCATGTGGTATTCTCTTGTACACTTGCATACAGATAGGCCCTTTAAGTGGTGGGAATAGATAGAGTTGCTTGATATTCTAAGGGAATGCTCTTGATATCACCACATGGATTAACTGTGTAGTTTGATATTGTTGTTTAGAGACAATTGAATTGGATGAGGTTTTTTTTTTATATTGGAGTCAACTAATAGTATCAATATAATATTGTCCTAAATGTTGATTTTAGAACATTTTAATCATTTTGGATCACAGCAATGTGCTAGGTTCTTATCAATGTATCAAGTTATCTGATAAATGGAGTTGGCCCTTTAAGGAAAACTTAATCTGAGAAACCCAGATAGTTCCAATGATGTGACTGCTCTGCAAGGCATCTCACAATTTTTAACAAATGTGATTTAGTCATAGTTATCATAGTGTACAAGTTTGTAAGCGAAAAAGACAAGACGTCATCCAGTTTAGGGGGCCCTTTATTTTTTTTTTTTTCTGGAGGTTTTCCATGCAGTGGCGCAGAGTACTGTGAGCTGAGAGCTTAGAGTCTTGTGATCTGCTTGCATTTCTGTTTTAGTATCTTTTCACTTGGAGCTGGCGCAGAGTATACTTGTGAGCTGAGAGCTTGAGGTCTTGTGATCTGCTTGCATTCTGTTTCTAGTATCTTTTCACTTGGCAGCTGGCGCAGTGTATACTTGTGAGCTGAGAGCTTGAGTCTTGTGATTGCTTGCATTCTGTTTTAGTATCTTTTTCACTAGGCAGCTGGCGCAGAGTATACTGTGAGCTGAGAGCTTGAGTCTTGGTATCTGCATGCATTCAGTTTCTAGTATCTTATGTATTTAGTCCTGTTGTGCCTGTTTGGTTAAGTATTCTCGATACTTAAGTTAGCATTGTGTTGTCCTTAGATTCTCTGTTTCGCTTTAGTTCTGCCCCGTGTCCAGTTTTCCAGTCGGTCATTCCTCATTTCTCTCTGGCGGTCTGTGCTGTTTACTTAGTGGTTTAGGATATTTCAGGATGAAATAGTTGCCAGGGGTTCGATGTTAGGGTCAGAATAGGGCAGGTTTTTTAGGGCAGATTTAGAGAAAGCTAGTTTTATTGTCAGGTATTGTTTAGGTGTCTTGTTTCTAGTTTCATTCCTTCTCAGTCTGTGCCTTGTCACCATCATCTTGATGTTCTATTATCTAAGGCAAGTCCCTCAATGTATTTTTGATACATGCTTCATATTGCTTGCATGTGACTGTCGGTTGGCTTTTTTCCATCTCGACGTTATGTTTGCTGCCGTGTCAGCCAGATCATTTACTATGGAGGGCATAACTGGGTTCATAGGGCCCCATAGCACTATAAGATGAGGCCCACCACCTAAAGACTATAAACTAAATAGCAGCATATGTAGCAAATAATAAGGTATAAATAATCCCGCCATATATCAGGGAAGCCACATTGCAGAGCTGCAGGCAGAAAGTGCAACTACTTTATATACTATCAAAAGGTAAACAATGTTCATGTACCTGAATGATCTCCTCAGCCTCTAGGCCCATAGCAGTCGCTTTGGTTGTAGTTATGCCCATGACTACTGACAAAAAAGAGCCACAAATATAGGCAACTTTTTAAGCTGGTTCTTCTTAATTGCTCCAGTCTTCTTGTTCGACTCGTCAGGGAGTCTCATTGTAATAGTCTCCATCTTGTCTTAACCATCTTACTCTTGGTTCTTGCTGTTGTTATTTTCTTAAAGGTCATAATAAATGTAGTAAATCCAAGCCTTTTGTGTTTTTGGTGAAAGCGGCTTTGGTTTTCATTCTCTTTCATCACAAGAAACCTTTAATTCTATTATACTGTGCTGGCTCCTCACAATTGCGGGTAAGAATTGAACATATTTTGGACCTATACAGAATGGTGGATACCTTGCGGACTAGGGTGCTCAGTGGATACAGATTTTATACCCTTCTGTTCAGTTCCTTGTTCATATTATATGTGAATTTTATCAGGACAGAACATTGATAAATAGGACTACAGATGATGGAAACAGACAAAGATGAACAATGCAATTGTGTTCAAGGGCGGGATTACACAAGACCTCTTATGTATCCAGCTTTGCACCAAGACATTAGCAGCAGATCCTTTAAGTTGCCTCAGTGCGCCGCGCCTGGATCGGGACGATTTCCAGTCATCCCACAGATGCTCGATCGGATTGAGTGCTGGGGAATTTGGAGAGAGACACCACTCTTGATCTGTGCGTCTGTTCCTCATTCCTGGGTAGTATTTGCACTATGGCCCCGGGGGCATTATCATGCTGGAGGGGCCCCTGCCAGTATCCTGCGCCAAGAGGGGGGACTTGGTCTGTATAATGATAGGAAGGTGACAGCCACCTGATGGCCAGGACCCCCAGCAGGAACATTGCCCTTCACCCTGCTCCCGCATCTTGTCTTCTTCCCCTACTTGCATCCTGGCGCCATCTTTCAGGAGGTAAGTGATCCACATGATACCAGGCCCAAGCAGAACAATTGCCCATTAACACCATCCCCACATCTTGTCTTCTTCCATCTGATAGGATAGGGCCCCCAGGTGGATATATGCTTGTCCAAGGATACAAGAAACCTCATACCCATATCCCCATGGTTGGTGTCACGAGCAGCGCCGCAGCCGTGGTCTGGGGGGGGACTGCAGGCGCGCTCGTAACCTGTTGTCCCATTGTGCCGGGGACAGGTGCCCCGTGGGTCCGCGGGGCGCACCCGTCCCTCCCAAAAGGGGGGCGGGCGCCCGTCCTTACTGACCACGCTACCTGTCTGTCTCTGGCCATCTGCGAAGCCGGAGCGCGGTCCCGCTCCTTAGGGCTCGAGTGCCCGGCTTTGTCAATTTAAAGGGGCCCAGGCACGGGTAATTGGTGTTGCGGCCGCTACCCTATATTAATGGGTCCCACCTTTTACCAGGTACTTGCCGATTGCCTTAGTGCCTCATACCTATGCAAGGAATCCCTTTCTGTTCCGGTTGCTATTCTGTGTACAGTCCTTCCGGCCTTAGTTCTCCAAATCACGAATCTTCGCTGCCTACCCTGACCTACTGCCCGTTCTGACTACGAGTTTGCCTGCGATTCAGTTACTGCGTTATGCTTGGCCACCACGCAAGCAGTTAATCGGGGTAGCGACCTGGTGGATCCACTGCAGCAAGTCCATCCGCTTTGCAGGGGGCTCTCGGTGAAAACCGTGACCACTTAGGACTCTGCTCCCTGGTGTGGCTTCCGCACATCGCTTGCGGGGGTCCAGTGGATCATACCTAGGACAGTTACAGCTCTACCTAGGCCGTTACAGTTGAATGGCATGGATCCGCCAAGGTTCCATTACCCAGCGTGAAGGATCTGTCGCTCCATCGTTGCCCAGCAATTCAGCAGCTGGGCAAGCAGGCGCCGCAGTTTGGATCAGCTGACGACTATGCTGCACAGCTTGTCGCCTCTCAACGGCAGGCCCCGCACCTCCACGTCCCTGCACCTGTCGGCCTCTCTTGCCGGCATGGGACCCAAGCTCCGGCTTTTCGCTTCCCTCGAAGTTTGACGGTGACCCGAAGTATGCAGGGGGTTTTTACTCAGTTCTCTATGCACGTGGGACTGATGGCCGACCAGTTGCCGGTCTGAACGGCAAAAAGTGGGTTGTCCTTCATTTGCTCTCCGGTGAGGCTTCTGCATGGGTGACCCCCCTCAGGGATAGGGGTGACGGTGGTGGGGCAATTGCAGGCCTTTTTTTAAGGAGTTCCGCTGCATTTTTGCGGGAAACCTGCAGGGTTTCGTCAGCAGATAACCGCTACTCCTGAACTTGCGACTGGGCGACTCACGTTGGTGATATGCCCTTCAATTCGCCAACTGCCTCGGAGCTGACCTGGGAATGAGGCCGCCCTCTGCGTATTTTCAAGAAAGGCCTCTTAGCCGGGTCAGGTGCTTTGGCCGCAAGGGATCCATTCGGGCTTCCTGTCTGAGCTGATCCACCTGGCCACGCGGATAGATGTGCGCTTACCGAGAGACAATAGGAACTCCGCCAGAAACGTCACTTGCTCGGCTCGTCGCTTTCCCCGCTTGGCTCCGGTGTTCCAGAACGCTCCACCAGCATGCCGGCGAGGAGCCCCTGTGAGTGTAACCTGCTTACTCTCTGTTCAAGAGCGTTGCCGCTTGCCGCACCGAAGAAATCTTTTGCCTGTACTTCGCTAGTCAGAGCACTTCCTGGAGGACTGTCCGCTTAGTCTGGCTCGGGAAACGCGCGCACTAGGGATGTGGGAGAGGGCGTCCCTTGGGGTGTTGTACTGTCCCTCTCATGTCTGACCTGCGGTACGATCATTTATATCTGGAGGAAGGTTCAAGCGTTCTACTTTTGGATTCCGTTCGGGCGGGGAATTTTCATGGATGCCACCTAGTGTCGAAGCTTGCCTTCCCACGGAATCCGCCTCGTTTAGCCTTGGGCAATTTCTCTGTGAGTGGGGGGTATGCGCGACACTATCCAATCCGACATGGCCTGTTACTATTGCGCGTGGGGGCGCTACACGGCGACGCGGACTCTGTGTTCTATGTACTTCCCGTTCTCGTCTGCTATTCTGTTGGGATTACCTGGCTGCAATGCCACGCCCCTGTCTTAGACTGGAAAATGGATGAAGTTACACGATGGGACAGGACTGCGGCATGGTTGTCTTGCAGACATCGCCCGGTGTTTCCCACTTCTTGCCTACACCCTTGACAGCCACTTCCAGACTACTACTGAGTCTTAGGACTTTCGCTGACGTGTCTTTGACAAAAACAGGCCGGAGTCCTTGCGCTCACTGCCTTACGGGACTGCCTATTCGACCTGTTGCCTGGCACGTGCCGCTGTCTGTGCACGACCAAGGCCATGTCAGACTATACTCACGAAAGGGCTTCACCGAGTCTCTTCCGGCGGAGCAGGGCTTCTTCTTTGTGGAAAAAAAGGATGGCCGATGCGTCCGCATCGACTACGCGGTCTATTAAGATTACGGTGAAGAACTGCTCCACCTGCTGCTAAGCACGGAGTTTCGACCGGCTTGCGGAGCCAACGGTTTTCACCAAAACTGGACTTTGCGAGGGGCGTATAACCTTATCCGTATCTGGGAGTGCGACGAATGGAAGACGGCATTCAACAAGCGTGGACGGACCTTTCGAATATCTAGTAATGCCTTCGGCCTCGCAATGCCCCTGAGTGTTTCAGGGGATTGTTAATGAGATCTTTCAGGGACCTCTTATATGTTACGGGTCGTGTATCTGACGACATTCTGATCTTCTCGCCTGATCTTCAAGTGCACCGTCTTCTGTGTGCCAGGTTCAGTCGTCTTTGGGAGAAATCGCCTTTATAGGAGTCTGCGGGCGCCTCTCTGTTTTTTGTGGTTATGGAAATCCCCACCACCCTCCACTGTTTTCAGCCTCTGAAGTCCCGGCTGTGGACGACCTTGGTTCGTGACCTGGAAAACATTGGAACAGCATCAGGTTTCTGCATCAGGCCTCCACCCGAATGAAGACTACGTTGCAGATAGTGTAGGATGCCTCCCCTCCGTTCTTCGGGGATAAAGTTGGCTATCCCAACTATATCCGCCTGAAGATTTTCCATCTAACACTGGGTCCACGCTCCCTCGGGTACTTTCCTGGTCTGAAGAAGATTAAAACCCAGTGGCCTACAAGCTCGACTTTCCCCCCCTTGATGCGGATCCCTAACTATTTATGTTTCCTGCTTAAGCCGGTTGTCTTTGAACAGGTCTTCCCGTAGGTTGTCACCTCCCGCCGGTGGCCGGACACCTCGGATATCTTCGCGTTAAAGAAAAATTCTGGCCTGAAGACAATCAGGGGAAAACGTATTCCTTATTGATTGGAAGCGGGGGGTTCGGGCTGCGGAGAGATCTGTGGGAGCGTGGACAACTCATGGACCAAGGGTTGCCTTCGGAGGTTTTCTGCAGGCCAGATGGAGCGGAGAGACTAAGGGGGGAGGTTGCTGTCACGAGCCGCGCCGCAGCCCATGGTCCGGGCTGCGGGCCCGCTGTAACCCGTCTGTCCCCATTGCGCCCGTGGCGGGTGGACCACGTGGGTCCACGGGCGACCGCTCCTAGGGCGCCTGTCCTTTACCGACCACGCTTATGCTCTGTCTCTGCCATCTGCGAGCCAGAGCACGCGTCCCCGCTCTTAGAGCGCATGCGCGCGCCAGCTATGTCAATTTAAAGGGCAGCGCGCCGGACTTGGTGTTGCGGCCGCTGACCCTATATAATGGCTCCACCTTTTTTGGGTACTCGCGGTCCATAGTGCTATACCTTTGCGAGGAAGCCCTTTTCGTTCGGTTGCCTATTTGTGTACCTGTCTTCCTGGATTACGTTGTCCGACGACGAACCTTCGCTGCCTGCCCTGACTACTGGCCCGTCCCGATACGAGTTTGCCTGCCGATTCAGTATGCGTTATACCTTGGCCACACCGCAAGCACGTCACATCAGGGGTAGCGACCTGGTGGATCCCACGTAGCACGTCCATCCGCTTTGGGGGGGCTCTGGTTGAAAACCGGGGACCTCTTAGACTCCGCTCCTGGTGTGGCTTCAGCCATCGCTTGTGGTGGCCCAGTGATCACGACCTAGGATCGTTAAGCTCTACCTAGGCCGTTCAGTTGGCTTTGCTTATTTACGGATTGCGTGTTTTAGGAAGTGCAAAACGAATAAAAAACATGTGGAGAAGGGGCTGGAGGCTCCTGCCCTGCATCAGTTTATAGGCTGCAGGCTGTGGACATAAGTGGGGGATAATATGGGGGCTTGGGGCTGGCAAAGGGGCATGCCCCTAGGGGATATATGTATTTGGACGGGCCCTCTGCAATGCTCTGCCCCGGGGGCCCCCATAATGCGTTGAGACGGGGGGTTCCCTACCCAGTCATTGGCGGCACAATTTGCCCCCTGCCGAGTCGCTCTATCCCCTTGCACCTCCCGTTTTTTTTACTTCTAACTCATAAAGTTTCAAAAAAGAGGCATGACGTTTATCCCCCCAAGAGGCCCTTTGTTACTAGAGCCAATGTCAGCGTTCCCCCCCGGCTTTGTGTTTGGCTGAGGGTGGATTATATTATGATGAGGTTGTTTTTGTTAGGTTTTTTGAATTTTGGGTTTTGAGTCGGAAAAAGCCCGGTCCCAGCTTTTTGCCTCCCACGTAGGCTCCACAAACCCCCCCCCCGTGTAGAGCAGACCCCTCGCATCAGGTTAGGGGCAACATTTGGCACAAAATGCGCCGCGGCTGATTTTCCCTTTTTTTGGGGATTGTCGGACAATGACCAAAAATCATCCCACCAACCCCCCCCTTCCACCCGGGGGCCCAGCCCCCCATCTTTAATCAGTTTGGGATTTTTTGAGGCGGGAAAACGAACCCCCCCCTTGAAATGTATTTGTTTTTAATTTTTTTATTCATGTTTTTGAAAAGAAAGCTAAATTTTCCTAAATGGCTTCGATGCTATACAACCGAGGAGGGGAAGGCACTGCTGCAGGCGACTAATTTAAAACAAAATTTGGGAAAAATTTTCAATTGCGTACATTTACCCCGGGGGGGAAAAAATTCAGATAGAGAAGGAAATGTAAAGAAATGTAAAAGCTCTGCTGTTGGATTAACTGCAACATCATTGCGGGTGCAAGGGGGAAGAAAGCAGGATCACAGGCTTTTTTAGAGTGGGGGGGAAAAAACTACAGGTTTTTCTAAGGTGGGTGGGGGAATGAAGGGCCACAGGCAGGGCCCGGGACAAGGCATTTTTGGTGCCTAGGCGAGTACACCAATGGCACCCCCCCCCCCCTCCTCTCAAAAAAATACCGCCCTCCCCCCCCACACACTAATTCCCCACCCCCCCGCCAGGGGCCCGTCCCTAATTTTTGCACATTTCCCCCAAGCTCCCGTCCTCTCCCAGCATCCTGCACAATGAAAAAGAGAGCTACAAATTTGCATTTTCAAAATCGCTCCCCTCCATGACAGTGCAATACCCCTAAATAACAGTCACCAAAAAAATCCCCCCCCCCATGGAGCAAATTTCCCACAAAATATTGTTACAAAAAAAACCCCCCTACAAAACCAAGACCCAAAAAAATTTACACTTTAAAGGGTCAAATAATCCGCCCAACCCCGACCGAAAAACCCACCCCCATATGTGACTAAT
>JAODAL010066745.1:0-17622 GCA_025379985.1 Phyllomedusa bahiana
GCCTCCCTTTGGCAAAACCCCACTAAGCCTCTTGGGGAATAAATTTCTTCATCAAATTTTGTCCTCACAAGAAGCCTCTTGTAACCTCAAATGGGGTGACCGCAATTTTTACTCGCAAAGAAAGCCTCATGTGACTCAAATATATGACCTCCCTTTGCCTACAAAGAAGCCTTTTGTGACTAACAAAGGATGACCTGTGTGAAATCACAAAGAAGCCTCATGGACATCACATTAATTCATCAATTAGACCTACAAATGAAACCCTTGTACAACACAAGAATTCATCAATTGGACCTCACAAAAAGTCCTTTGGGCTCACAAAGGATTCATTTTTTTAGACCTCACAATGAAACCTCTTGTGACTCACAATGAAGACCCCCAGTGTGACCTCACAATGAAGCCTCTTGTGACATCACAAAGGATACCCAGGGTGACCTCAAATGAAGCTCTTGGAATCACAATGGATGACCCAGTGGTGACCCCACAATAAAACCTTTGGAATCACAATGGATTCATGAATTTTGACCTCAAAGAACCCTTGTACTCACAAGGATTACCTCAGTTGTAACCTCCAAAAACCCTTGGACATTACAATGGTGACCTCTTTGGTGACCTAAAAAAGAAGCCTCGTACACACAATTGATACCTCATGGGGCCTCACAAAAAGCCTCTTTGGACATAAAAAATGGGTGACCCAGGGTACCCCGAATAACATCTTTTGACACACAATGGATGAATCAGTTGTGACCCCCAATAAAGCCCTTGTGAATCACAATGGTGATCTCATTTTTACCTCAAATGAAGCCCCTTTTTGACTCACAATGGGTGACCCCAGTGGTGACCTCAGAATGAAGCATCTTTGACATCACAATGGGTGACCTCAGTGGGACCCCATAATAAAGCCTTTGTGAGATCCAAAAGGGTTTAGAATTGTGCCTCAGAATGAACCTCTTTTTGGACTCACAAAGGAGCCTCAGTTGTAACTTGCAGGGTTACATCTTTTTAGAAGTGACCAAAAAACCCGGGAAAAGGAAGGTGTTCCCTTTTTGAAAAAACCTTTTGAAGCCAAAAACGCAGGGAAAATAAGTTTCGGTAGGGAACAGGGAATTTATGGGGAAATAAACAGGAGAATGTAATTAATTTTTTATAATTGCTATAGGCCCCCAAAAATAACAAACCTTTAAAAAATTGCCCCTCACAAATAATAAGCTCTAATAGAATGGGTTTTTATTCTGGGCACTTTAATTTTCCCCGACATAACTGGGAATTTGAAACCTGTACTCCACAAAGGAAAAAGTTTTTGTTAAACTTAAGATAATTACTTTCCCAAATGGGGCAGGAACCCACTAAAGGGAAAAGGGCCCCTTCTAGACTTAAAATTGACTAATAACCTGACAAGTAACAAAGGTTCAGGGTGGGGCACCAGGGGAAAAAGTGCCAAATAAAAAAACTTCCATTTATCCTTCAATAGAGCTTTTTGTCATGGGCCACAAAAACACTAATTTTTGGGGAAGGGTTTAAATTTTCCCCCTGTTTAAGAGAGGCACAAAAACGTATTGCCTGGAAAAGTTTTTAAAAAATAGAAAAAAAAAAAAACAAAAAATAAATGGGAGATTTTAAAAACACCCTTAAGGCACCCACTGTGAGGGTACTTTCCCATATGGAAAAAAAAAAATAATTAGAAAAAAAAAAAACCCCAATGTGATCAACAGAGTTGAAAAGGAGGCAATAAAAAACAAAAAAAAGCTTTTCATTACTAAAAAGGGGGCAGTAAAGAGGCGCTAAGAAAATATAGGGAAAAAAATTAAAGTGTTTTAAAATTAAAAAAAAGGGAAAGGGAAAAGGGTGGAGACAGAAAGGCGAATTGCAATAAAAAAAAAAGGTAAAACAAAACCCCAAAATTTTTTTTAACTATTTAAATAGTAAAAAGTTTAAAAAAAGAAAATTTTGGCCCTTTAAAAAGTACAGAGGGAGAGACTATAGAGGGCGATGAGAAAAAAAAAAAAACCCTATTAAAAATTTCTTCTCCACTCATTTCCCGGGGAGGATTTGGGAGTTTTCCTGTTGATGAGAAAAGGGGGAGGGGAAATTTTCCCAAACTTAAATTTTTCTTGTTTTAACCGGGGAAGAAGTGCCCCTCTCCCTTGGGAAGTTTAAAAATAGACAAATCCCAGGCCCTGAGGGTTTTTCACCCGGGGTTTTCCTAAGGGTTAAGTAAGTGTTAGATACCCTTTTTTTTAAATTTTTGGGGAATGTATAATAAGGGGTTTTTCCCCAAAGGATTGCGCATAACAAATGTGGTTTCCAAATAAAAAAAGGGGTAAAAAATTTTTTTCCTGGAAACTATAGGCCGGTAAGCTTAACCTTTTGTGGGTTTTAAAATGTTTAAAGGTTTTTTCTAAGAGATGTTTTTCCTGGGTTTTTATCACTGAAAAATAAATGTAAAAATTTTGTTCCAGCATGGGTTTATAAAAGGATCGGTCCTGTCTTTACTAACTCATCACTTCTATGAGGAGGGTTGTTCCCCAAAATGGATCGGGGTGGGGGCCCCAAGGGGTGTCATATATTTGGATTTTTCTAAAGCATTTAAAACGTTCCCCATAAAAAGGGGTTTTGGAAAATAAAAAGAGAATGTTGGACTGGGGGAAAAAGTGTGCAAAATGGGGAAGCAACTGGCCACTGATAAAAACAAAGGGGGGTAAATTTAAAGGTGCATATCAGACTGGTCCCTTTACTATGGGGTACCACAGGGCTCCCAAAAATTGGGGCCCCCATCTCTTTAATTTTTCCCTAAATTATCTTTTCACAGGGAAATTTCCCCAGTTAAAAAAAGGAAAATCGATTTTTGCAGATGATACTAAGCTCTGTAAAGGAATCCACAAAAATGGGGTTTAAAGGGGTTTTTTAAAAAGGGATCTGGGTAGGGGGAGGCCTGGCAGAGAAGTGGGGGAATTAGGGTTTTAAAAATGAAAAAATGCAAGGTAATGCACATTTGGGGGGAAAAATCCCTTACATGATTACATTTTAAATGGAAAAACACTGGATAAAAGTGAAATTTGGGAAAGGGCTTTGGGGGCTAGGGGACAGTAAACCCTTAAAATGTAGCAGCCAGTTTTTCAGGCAGCACTGCCCAAGGGGAAAAAAGGGCAGGGGGGTTTTTTTTAAAAAGGGGCCCTAGATGCACTTTATGGGAACTTTTTTCTCCCACTAATTAAAAAGTCAATGGTTAACCAACATGGAATTTTGTGTACAGTTTTGGGGGGCCAGTGCACAGGAAAGACATTTTAGAGGCCCTTTAAAAGGTACAAAGGGTGGCAACAAAAAAATTTTTGGCTTTATGGAATGCAAAATCCCAAAAAATTAGCAAAAATTTTTAGGGTTTTGTAGTTTTTTGAGAAAAGGGCGGCTTCGGGGGGGCTAAAAAATATGTTTAAAAAAATTTAAAGGGGGCCCAAAAAAGAGATCTCACTAAAGATTTTTTTATACCAGGGGCTGTATTAGAACAAGGGGCAAACCCCTTCGCTTTAGGAAAAGAAAGTTTCTACAAAAAAAAGAAAGGAAATTGGGCATGGTGAATTTAATAACAGGTTAAAAAAGGGATTTTATGCATTTTTGGAGGTGATAACAAAAAAATTATTGGACTAGGGTTTTCCCAAGAAAGGGGCTGGATTTCATTTCCCAAAGAATTTTAAAAAAGTTCGATTTTTTTTTTTTTTGGGGAAATCTGGGTAGAGCGCCTTTTTTTTAATTAGGTTTCAAAAAAAAACCCCGTTTGGTTTTTCAAGTTTTTACAATTTTCTTTATTCCAAAACGGTTTCGCGGCTATTTTTCGCTTTATCAGATGGAAAAAATAAATCTAAAAAAAACTTCCTTAAATACCCCCGTATTAGACAACGAGGCCCTTTTGGGTTTAACCCCCCCAAATTCTCCCTTTAAAAAAACCTTTTTCATTATCTATAGGTTGGTTAGAAAAATTTATTACTCGCAAGTAGTTTTTTTGAGGTTTTCATTGGCTATCGACATCGGGCGATTGTCGATAGTCGGGGACCAACGATAAGGTTTTTTTGATAGTGAGGGGGTCGATTATGAGCGATGACCATTAAAGTCTATGGGAAAGCAACAACACCCTTTCACCCCAAAAAGGGCTGGAGGGAAATCGAATTAAACCCCCCAAACAGTCAAGTTGGGTACCTTTCTACATTTTACACAACACTTAGGCTATAAAAACCCACAAAAAGAAAAAAAGTAAAAAATTAATTTTTTTTTTTTTTTTGTTTTTTTAAAAGGTTTTTTGGCCCCTTTAAAATTTGAATAAAAAAAAAATTAAAAAAGGTGCAAAAGGAAGAAATTATTTGAAAAAAATTTAATTAAATGGAAATTTTGAAAAAAAACCCCCCCCCTGTCCTGGAACGAAAGATGCCCCCAAAAACCTCCCATGACCCACAGTTTTAAAAATTGCCGGAAAAAAGTAGTCTTTAAAACCACCATTTTAAAGTTGAAGGGGGACATTGACTAGAAACTGCCCTGGACCCAGTTTTACCTTTAAAACCCTGCTGACCCACAGATTAAAAATTGCCGGAAAAAGGAGTCTTTAAACCACCTTTTTAATTTGGAACTGGACATAACGCCCTTGGGTCCGGGCCAAAAGTATAAACCATTAAACCGCCGGGACCCCCAGATTAAAAAGTCCCCGGAAAAAGGAGTTTTTCCAACCACCTTTAGTTGAACGGGGCCCAATTTGAAAAAACCCGTCCTGTAACCGAAAGCATGACCCAAAAACCTGCCCCTGCCCCACAGATTAAAAGTCCCGGAAAAAAAGGAGTCTTTAAACCACCATTTTATTTAAAACGGGACTTTAAAACAAACCCCTGTCCGGGGACCGCAGAAATAAACCCTTTTAAACCGTCGGACCCACAAAATTAAAAAGTGCCAAAAAAAGAATTTCTTTAAACCCACCATTTTATTTTAACGGACATATACTGCCCCTTTTCCTTTGGGCCACAGAAAGACCTTAAAACCTTGTCGGGGTTTTCCCCAGATTAAAAAGTGCCGAAAAAGTAGTCTTTCCAACCCACCATTTTATTTTGAACTGGACTTTTTAAAAAAACCCCTGTCCGGGAAACCACAGAATTTAAAAATTAAACCGGGCCCTGGCCCCCAAAAATTTAAAAGTCCCGGGAAAAGGAGTCTTCAACCACCTTTTTAGTTGAACTGGGACATTGACTATCCCTGCCTGTCCAAACAGCATGACCCAGGGCCGGAGTTACCGGGGGTTTGCGGTGAAGCCCAGGCGGGCGCCCCGCATCTATTAAGGGCCGGGTTAAAACCCCCTGATAAAGCAGCAACGAAAACTTTTCGTGCTAAAACAGAGTGGAAAAGGGGAAGTTTTGAAAAAAAACTCCACCCCTTCCTCATTACACAGTGAAAAACCGGGGGAACGCTTTGCCCCTCTTTTAAATTTGGGGCCCAAATTGACTTACTTGGAAATACTGGTGGTTAACGCTCCTGTTTTCACCCCCGGGGCCCTTTTTCTTGGCATTTTTTTTCCCCATTTATCAAAAGTGCTGGAGGGAAAATTTTCTCTGTACTTTGTTCTCTGTCCTGCTCCATAAATCCATGTCCTCCCGAATAACCTAAATCGGCAAGTTTCCTGTACCTCCCCCTTTTACAATTCGAAGGAAAATTTTTTAACAGCTTAAATTTTTTACATGCAAGTTTTTTAATTTTTTAAAAATAGAAAAAAACATTTTAAAAAAGGGTTTAAAACCCACCAAGTCCCCTTTTTTTTCTCTTTTTTTTATTGTATTAAAATGGGGTTTTCTCAATACAGGGGTTGATAGCTATGGTTTTAAAAATCTTCCGAAAAAAAGTCATTTTGCAATATTGTGTCCATTTAAAAGTGTCCACCTATTCCTGTTTCTGGAAAAGCACCATCACCCTGAGCCCCTCTTTATAATTGTTTAAAACAAAGTCTGTTTGAAACAAAAAATTTTTTATAATATCACCCTTTTATATAGCTGCAATTTTCAAAGCAAAATGCCCCAAAAAAATTTAAAGCCTGACCCTTGAGCCACTTTGGACAATTGTGAAGAACAAAAGTCTGTTTTGAAAAAAACATTTTTTTTTTATAAAAGGACCCCTTTGTATTTTGGGATTTCAAAAAAAGCATGACCCAAAAAAAATTTTAAAAAAGACTTCTCAGGCCCCTTTTAAAATTATGAAAAGGGAAAAAATTTCCACTTTAAAAACCACATTTCTGTTTTCAAAGGAAACCCTATTATTGGGGGTTTCTTTACAGCTACATGACCCCCAAAAAAATTTTAAAAATGACTTTTCAGCCACTATTAAAAAATTTTGAGGGAGAAAAAGCCACTTAAAAGCCACATTTTTTGTTCCAAAGGGCCAAAAATTATAATTGTATCACACAGCAAAAATGACCTCAAAACCCTTGACAATGCGAAAACTTCTTAAAATAAAGTGAGTAAATGGAATACGGTTTGTCATGAAACCAGGGTCTTTTTCAAAATTCCCCCCACAACAAAACCCGCAAAATGAACTGTTTTTGGGGAAAAAGAAAAAAAAAATTTCAGTAAAAAAATATAAATTTAAAAAAAAATTTAAACAAGAGGAACCATTTTTTTGTTGAAAAAGGGAAAGTGAAAAGAACCCCCAAAATAATCGGTGAAACCCTTGGGCAAAAGGGGCCACAACATCCCTCAGGGGAAACCCCGCCCCGAAACATCTTTATTTAAAGTCAAACGATCTAAAATTTTCTGTGGGGAAAACCGGGAAACGTTTTGTCTGTAAAAGGGCTCCACCAGCTTTTGCTGAAGGCCCACTCAATAGACGCCGGCTGCTGGTCCCGGACAACACCTCTATGGGGGTTTAACGACCAGCTCGGGCCATTCGTCCCTTTTGGATACCCAGAAGTCTATTGGGTCCGGAACAAAAACAAAAAAAACGGTGTTGAGACGCAGATAGTCTGCACCATGATCTTAAGCTGATCTCTGTGTTTTTGGATGTGTGCCCTGCATTGCATGCGTTGGTGAGGTGGTAAAAAAGATTGCCAGGGGTCACCCATTAGGCTCTGCCACCTTGCCTGCTGCCCTGCCGCTAGGGCCTATTTGGGCACTCTTACTGCTGTCACGTCGCTGATGTTGTTTCCACCTGACATTTGGGAACGTGAAGCAAAAACGCAACAGATGTCTCCAGTTTCTCAGCAGGCTCCTTTTCTGCTTTTTCTCTCTAGGGTGGGTGGAAGAAAGTGCTGATTTTGTTTTGTACGGGGAAACCAGGAGGGTGGCCCCCCCATTAACTGTTTTCATTTTGAGGCCCTTAATGCGGGGACCCATGTGAGGAAATGGAGCATCCAAGAAACTCATGTGAAGATGGAGCCTTGATTTCCCAAGCCTTTTGGGGTTTCGAGGGCATACAAACGATCTTCCTCACTTCCTCCTCCACTCAAATTCGCCCCAAACCCTTTTTCCCAAAGGGCAGGGACGTCGGTAACTGGGTGTCGGGAAATCCCTCCTCCTCCCCTCCCCGCTGCCCCGGCACAGCTTCAACACAGCCCTGTTTTCCCCTGAGAAAAAGCACCCTGAGAGCGATGCCCACCTGCACTAGCTCTGACCCCGAACCACTGCCTAATGAAACCGTAAAATTTGAAAACTGTCGGGCCTTGTGGATTTGAGGAGAAAAAGGCCCGGTCCGCATCGTGCCGTCTCCCCCCCGCGCTGGGGGGCCCTTTGTTTCAGAGTGTCCAACGATCGTTCCAGAACTTAAGAACACCACAATGCTCATGCGACAAGGGCATTGTCCGCACTGACCATTTTGGTGGCTTCTCAAAACACTGGCAAGGATGGTGCAAGAGGCTCTTTCACCTGCCTCCACTCTCAGGTGGCTCAACCCCCCGAGGTCGCCGCACCAGCTGCTTTTCAGCCATTTGTCACTTCGTACTGCTTAATAGTCATTGCGATGCTGCCACAATCACTGAGCATGTGGAGGGTGCGAATTCAGCGTGGTTGCCACTCAACAAGAGACGTTGGACAGGGGATGCCGAGCTGACGCTGCCAACGCAGCCAGTCGGGACGAAGCAGGTTGCGAACGGCGGAAGTGCGAACTTAGACTTCGACCTTCCTCATCAGGCAGACCAGACCCGGAGCTCTTTAGAAATATTCCTGGATGACAAGGTTCAGAGACATGTGCCAGGCAAGGGATGTGCTCCAGCCTACCGTGACTTAAGGTCGGTCCAGCATGATTCGCGCCGTTATTACGCACAACCACGTTGCTGGCACAAGGTGCTTTTCTGCAAAGAAATGCCTGCTTGGCATCTGGTATTGGGGGCAGGCAAGGGCCATGAACGTGGCGGAACCCATCTTGTCCACCAGCCGGAAAGCAACATTTCCACGGTCCCAAGGCCAAAAGCCTGGCAATGCCGACATTACAGGCTTTTGGCTTTGGATGGTAGGGATAAAGTGTTTCTTCTGCTCCCAAACCTGGAAGACAAAGGCTGGCTGCTAGACTGGTACCGTCTGTATAATCGGCCGTGGCAGTTGCGTCAAACTGGCGGAAGGAGAAGGTGTAGGATGGTCCACCTCTGGTGGTGCTGGTGGTTGAATCAGCTAGGCTTGGTCAAAGAAGCCCCAGGCTTGAAGAGTCCTGGACCTTTTGATGGCGATAAGCGAGGAGCGGGGTTTGCGCTGACCGCCGGTCTGGCGGAATCATATCAGCAGACTTCTGCGACCGCCCACTCCATCTTGTAGGCGGAACCCGTACTGACACTACCCCATCTCTTCCTCCTCGTCCAGTGATGAACGCCTCGCAAGCAAATTCTGCTGAAAGAACCAGGTTGGCATCCGCAATGTCTCATCATCATCCCCCAAAAAAATCACACAGGTGACCTTTACCCTTCGTGCGTCTGACATTCTGCAGCCAAGAGCTGCGGGCTACAAGCAAGAGGGAAGGCAAGGCGTTGCCGACTGCCGGGATTTTGCCGATTGACCGGCTTCCTTCTCCTCCTCTGATGGCAATCAGTAACTGGCGTCAGAGCAGGAGAAATCATCCTCTTTTGGCCTCTTGATCTTTGTAACATGCCTTCTGACCCCAACCGCATTTTGTCATCAGAAGAGTCTCAGAAAATGGATTATCCACAGTGTTGGTACAACGAGTTTACATTTGGGCTGCTTTCATGTTGGACAGATGCTGTTGAAGCTGATATGATGACATATGTGGCCGGGACTGAGGAGAAGAGGAGGTAAGACTGCTTTATTCAGGTTGCATTAACCACTGAGGACAGATTGGAACGCTGTTCGTATACTGAGATCACAGGGCCCCGACCCACGCGATGACAGGACACGACAGGTCCATGCAACTGATGATCCGCGGCATGCGTTTTGTCGCCAGCACTGTAAGGATCACCTTCTCGTCCGTACCTCTACTACCATGTCCTACCCCTCTTTGCTCGCTTACCACCTGAATTTCACTCCATGTTCAGAATATACAAAACTGAAGAAGGTATGGAAGATTTTTGGAAAGTCTCTTATTAAAAACGGCAAAATCACAGCTATTCTCAATCCCTCAACTCAAACAAATTTGCTGGAGTCAAATATAACTGCAAAGGAGAGCTCTCAAGTCAACAAAGCTGGCTGCGCCAAATGAAAAAACACGTATCTGATAATGTATTCGATAATAAAAGAGGTATATTTTGCACCTATTAATGCACCGTGGTAACTACACAATTGCTGGATTCAAATTAACTTGCAAGTTGGGCTCTTATTCAACAAATCTGGACTGGGCAAAAGTGCAAAACACGTATCTGTCTAATGTATTTCGCATTAATAAAAGGTATTTTTTGGCACCTAATCAATTCCACCTGTGGTGACTAAAAAATTGCAGTATTCACATTTAAGTGGCAAAGTGCCCTCAATGAACAAAGCTGTAGTGCACAAATTCAAAAAACACGTATCTGTAATGTATTCGATAATAAAATGGAAATTTTTTGGCACCTATCGAATTCACCTGTGGTGACTTACAAAATTGTCAGATATTCACATTTAAGTGCAAGTGTGCCTCAATAGAACAAAAGCATAGTGCACCAAATCAAAAAACACGTATCTACAATGTAATTCTGATGAAAGAAAGGTATTTTTTGGCACCTATCAATTCACCTGTGGTAACTACACAATGCTGGATTCAATTTTAACCTGCAAAGTGGCTCTATCAACAAATCTGGACTGGCAAAAAAGGTTTGGCCTGCAAAAAACACGTATCAGAATGTATTCGGATAATAAAAAGGTATTTTTTGGCACCTAATCAAGTCACCTGTGGTAACTTACACAATTGCTCGGATTCCAAGATTTAACTGCAAGGTGGCCCTATCAACAATCTGACTGGGCAAAAGTGCAAAAAACACGTATGTATAATATTTCGGATAATAAAAGGTTTTTTTGGCACCTATCAATTTCACCTGTGGTGACTAAAAAATTGCAGTCAATTCACAGTTACAGTGCAAGGTGCCTCCATTGAACAAAGATGTAGTGAACCAAAGATCAAAAAACACGTATCTGTAATGTATTCGGATAATAAAGGCCATTTTTGGCATTCCCTTACCTATCAAGTCACCTGTGGTGACTAAAAAATTGCAGTATTCACATTAAGTGCAAGGTGCCTCATGAACAAAGCTGTATGAACCAAAGTAAAAAAACACGTATCTGAAAAGTATTCTCGGATATTACAAGGTATTTTTGGCACCTACTCAACCTGTGATGACTTGCTGATTCTAATCTTAAGTACAATGTGGATATATCAACAAAAGGTGGAAATGGGCAAAATTGAAATGAATCACCTATCTGAAATGTATACTATAATAAAAGTGGATTTTTGCACCTAACAACAGAGACTCAGTTACTAGAAAACATGTGTATCCTATAAGTTCAGCTGCCCAATATCCATGAAATATTTTCAATAGAAAACTGTTAATAATAAAGCTATTGCATCGTGTACTACGTAAGTCTTGGTGAACTTTATCCAGTACTTCTTTATAGAGCTTGTCTGTGTGCGCCCCGCGGGGGGCCCGCCCCCCCCTCCGCTCCCCCCCCGTGACTTTACAGCGTAGATGTCTCCTTTAAAATTCTCTAACCTAACTATATAAAAATCCTTCCAATCTCTAATCTAACTAAATTGTAAGGATCACAGCTAATAGTAGATGGTATTCTCTGTGAAGACATAAAATACATTTCACTGACTGTTATTGGACACAGCAGAGCGCACCCGACTTCTGCTCTGAGACCTATGAGACACGAGGCTGAACAGGAAACGCTGTTCTAGTGTAAAAACGAGGTATGTGATTTTTCCAGCCAGTCGCAACCTTACACATCCCAGTCATGAACGTCAGCACACACATCTCACCCTGCTCTACTTCTGTAATCTGATTTGCTGGCCCGCCAAAATTACAGGAAGCGCCGAAAAAAGAGCGCGATTCTTAATAGATGAAGCACTAATTTTAACCTAAATTATTGCATGATCTAAAAAATCCGATCACAACCATAAAAACTTGCCCTGAATTCAACTTTGTCGATATAATCGCTCAACACTACTAAATAATACCAGTGGGATATGACTGTCACACCCCAGCCTTCCAGCAGGGGACGGAGTTCGACAGGGGAACGGGAAGAGGTGAGTATTATTATTTTATTTTGAATCAGGGCCTTATATACCTACCTACATATATACATACATACATACCTACCTACCTATAAGTATACACATACCTACCTAGATCTACCAATCTACTGGGGGACCTATAGAACTACAGACCTACTAGGGGAACCAATAGAACTACCCAACTACTAGGAGGACCTAGAGACCTACCAATCTACCCGGGGGCCGGGGGGGGCTGTATACTTATCAGCCTACTGGGAGGACATATATACCTACTTACTGGGGGACCTATAGACCTACCAATCTACTAGGGAGACCTAAAGATCTACCAACCTACTGAGGGACCTATATAACTTCCAACCTATTGGGGGATCTATAGGCCTAGCAACCTACTGGAAAGACCTATAGAACTACCAGCCTACTGGGAGGACCTATAAAACTACCAACCTACTAAGAAGACCTATATAACTACCAACCTACTGCAAGGGCCTATAGACAAACCAACCTACTGGTGGGACCTATAAAACTACCAACCTAATAGGGGTACTTATAGAGCTATCAATCCACTGGAGGGACCTATAGACCTAGAAACCTACTGGGGAGGCCTATATACCTACCTACCTACTTGGGGCCCTATAAACCTACCAACCTACTAGGGGGACTTATATACCTACCAACTTACTGGGGGGACCTATATACCTATCAACCTACTGGTGGGCTCTATATACCTACCTACCTACTGGGGGGCCCTATAGACCTACACACCTATTAGGAGGACTTATACTTAACAGCTGACTGGGAAGCCCCATATACCTAACAACATAATGGAGGTGTCTATAGACCTACCTACTGGGGGGCCCTTTAAACATGCCTGCCTACTGGGGGGACCTATTAACCTACCGGCCTACTGGGCAGACTTTTATACCTACCAGCCTACTGGGATGACCTATTGACCTACCAACTTACTAGGAGTATCAATATACCTACATATTGTGGGACCTATTTAGCTATCAACCTAATGTAGGGGCCTCTATACATAGTGAGCTACTTGAGGACCCTATACACCTACCAACCTATTATGGGACCCATATACCTACCCACCTACTGTAGAGACCTATCAAGGGGACCTATTTACCTACCTACTGGGGGGTTCTATATATTTTCCTAGCTCCTGAAAGTGCCTACAGGGAGCCCTATAAACCTACTTACCTACAGGGAGACCTACACTGTATTCATACATCCCATAATTTGAATCACAGCAAAACAGTGACAATGCCATCATTTATAGAGACAGTATGAGTATTAAGAGTATCTCCAAATAAGATGGCACTATTGCAGTTTTACTGTGATTTCATTTCATTGCTAGGTGCAATTTTGCCATGATTTCTCAAAAATCGCCGCAAAAATAGGTCAATTTTGCTTTGAAAACGGCACCATTTTTTTACCACATTTATTGGAAAATTGTGGCAAAACCATTAAAAAGCCATGTCTGCAGATATTGGGTACTTGCAGCATATCCACTGGAATATGGTTATGAAAAGTGTGGGAGGCAGTTTTTTTTTTAAATAATTTGTTCTCTTTAGATTTTTAATAAAGGATAAAAAACAAAAAGGTGTGTGGTCTCCCAATTTTTAACCAGCCAAGGCAAAACTGGCAGCTGCAGGCTGATACTATTAAGATGGGAAAGTCCATGAATATTGGTCCTTTCCCACCCTAAAAATACCAGATTGCAACTGCCTTAAAAGCGGTCCATCACATTAGATGGTCCCCCTTTTGACATTACCCTCACTCCTCCCAGTACCCCGTGCATCGGGTACTGGGGTACTAGTGACAGGGGGTTAATGTCAGCTCTGTGGTGAAGAAAAACACTGTTGGCTGACACCAAGCCCCAGTGGTAGTAATGGAGAGGTGTCTGTCAGATGCCTTCATTACAGATATTAGAATAAATTGATTAAAAAAAAACACAGAAACAAAAGAATTTTTTTTTTAAATAAAAAATCCCGACACCAACCTTCGTTGACCATTTTACTAAAGACTTAGATGCAAGGCTGGTCCAACATAGTTGAACAAACCGAATATTATTAGCATGAAACTCCATCGCCTGCACCCCTAAAGATCATGGCTGCCACAGCCACACCACAGTCTCCAGGGGGGTCAGTTTTCTGTCTCCCCCCAGGAGATTGTATCTGTAAGATGTGGCTATATCCACTCTCCCATCCCTGCAGCATAGTGACAAAACAAAATACAACCTTCAGCTAACACTCTATAATCACCTGACCACCACCCTATTAGGGAGTTTGTACAGAGATGGATAACAGCTAGGGAGGTGCTGGAAAAATGAGAAGTATGTGTTTGTGTAGTTAATTTTGCAGGGACAAGACATGGCTGGGAGAAGTCATCATGGCTATCTAGAACAAATGGTGAAAGGGAAAAAGAATAACTTTCATCAGAGAAGACGCCACCAGTGAATCACTAAATGTAACTGTACTGTAATTACTTATAAGTCTGCAGAGCGCCTGTGTACAACTGGTAGCTACCACTATATGGCAAGAATATTGGTAGTAGGGTAATGGTTTATATTCAGGAACAGTATAGTGGTATTATTCAGTCACTATGTGGTGGTGATTTGAAGTCATGTTGTGGCGATATTATTTGATATTGGTATCATTAATAATATTAGTTTTGGCTTGGTCAGTAACCTACCTCTCCCGACCCTTTTTGTCCCGTCCCTGCCTCCAGGCCACTTCTTGTCCCATGTAGGTGACCTACCCTACCTCTCTATTTCCCTGCAGAAGAGGTCCCCCTTGAAGCTACTGCTAAGCAGCATGAAGTGATAGTGCTTTCTCCTTTTGAAGCTAGTATAGCAATTTCAAGTTGATGAAACATTATGGGAAATAAATAGGAGTAGCTGAATACTGATGTAATACCCCTTTGTGCCAACCTCCTTGGGCACGGTGTGTTGTTGCTCTCACCTCTCTGTGACACAGTACCTCCTTATTAACGCACCAGGTATGCAGGAAGGGTGTTCCTCTTCTGCCAGGGGTCGATTCGGGAAACCTCTGTCTAAGCTGTACACACTCCCAGAGTTGGGGATAAAACACTTGGCAGATTTCAAAGGGTTAACAGGTGATATAGCAAACATGAAAATAGTGTGAAACAAATAACATTGCATAACATGAATAACTTATTACAAAATTCTCCTCCTAGTGGTAGAGTTACAAAACTGTTTCTCTCTCTTACATGGTGGTCTACACAGGTAATCACACATTAATATACCTCCACATAGTGCTGTGTAGTTAACCCCTCCCAACTGACCACAGTGAGAGTGCAATCAAAATGGCCGCCACAAGTCAACATCAGTTTAACTGTTGGGGCTAAGTCGCCACGGTCATTGGAGCTCTTACTGCAATGTTGGTGCACTTCGAGATCTCAGCCTTAGCAATTGCCTCCAGAACAGTCCACACCACAAATGTACAACTGCTCTTTTTTTTCTCTCTCTCTCTCTTTTCTCTCTCTTTCCCTTTTCTCTCTCTCCTCTGTAGTCTCCACACTCCTTCCTCTTCCAAGCTCCTCCTCCTCTCTCCTCCCACTTATTGTGATGTCACTAAACCAGGGCTGCTGGGTAGTGAAGCCCAATGTATCTCTGGGAAAGAAAAGTGAATGCCTGTTTCTATAGCATCCAATGCACACAATGCTTCCCTTTGGAATATAGTTTAAGAAGATCCCCAACTAATGATTAAAAAAACATCTCAAGTAGAGATTGGCGAATCGATTCTAATGAAGTGGAATTCGTTTAGAATTTCAGGAAAACTTCGGTTCTGAACGAAGTCGAAGTTTGGGGTACTTCGGGTGAACGAAGTGTGCTTTTGATTGATAAAATGGCTGCGAGCACATGGCGCCACATGGGGCAAAGCACTCTGGGAGGAAGAAGGGCATAGCCTGCATGACATGTGCAGAGATGAAGCCAATCAGAGACCGGCGGGATTCTGTAACGTCACCGCACTATAGAACTCCGGGCGCGACGCCGGGAGCTCACACTCCTCTCACTATACTGATCAGGGAAGGTGCTGCCGCGGCTGATGGTGATAGCTCTCGCTGAAGAACTGATTTTTATACAGCGATTTTTGCGGGGTGTCTCAGCTTGTCTCAAAGACTGTTCTCTTAATGTTCTATTTCTGATTTTTTGGGGTATTGGATCTGAAATCCAGTTGTGCTGTCCACTGCAGCTGCATATACATTCAATATCCAATTGGGATCTAAGCCAGTTCCTGTTGTATTCATTTAAAGAAACAGCGTTTTTTACAATACAAATACCAATTCATTTTTGACTGCTCAATTCTATTGTGCAATTTACATCCAGGGGTTAATTAAGCGTTGTTTTGCTGGTGTGCTGACCCCAAGAAACCGTCATTTTCAATGCCAAAATATATACATTTTTCCTGTAGCATAATTCACAAGCGAAGGTTAATTACAATTTTATCTCTTTTTGTGTAGCGTAGAAAACACGCAATTGTAACACGCTACAAAGCTAGTAGTTTGTGGTTGCTCAATTCTTTTGCGCAATTTATATCCAGGGGTTAATTAAGCGTTTTTTCTGCAGTTTTATAAAGTAAAAGAAACTTTGTTTTTCCCCGCCACAGAAAAAATTCTGTAGCATAATTCATATCCGAAGGTTAATTAAGCTGTTTGTGCTTTTATATTCAGTAAAATCACAGAGTTTTTAAACGGTCATACAAGTCAATTTTTCCTGCCCATTTGTGGAGCGCAATTTTATCTAAGGGTTACCCAAGCTTCTTAGTGGGTTATTTGGCATCAAATACAGGGTGTGTATTTATTCATATACAGATATCTTCATCAACAGGGGTCTGTACATTTTAGAACAAACAGTTGTCAGACAGAGAAGGGTGGCAGGCTCTTCACCGCGAGTGGCAGAGGCACAAAATACCTGGAGCAGGTCGCGCACAGCAAGGGGACGTCGCAGAGGGGTCACTCGGTGAGGCCACAACTCCCGTTTGTCATCTAGCGGCCGTGTTTGACTAGCAACCCAATGGTTCTTGATTGGTTGACTAGGTCATCCCACTTCCTCCCAGATGACATCGGGACAACCCCAGCCAAGGTCGGTGGAACGTCAGACACAACCCTTAGTTGGCAGGGCCCCCGGGGGAGCGGGTTAGCGGCCTCACCTGTCCTCAAACCGCCTCTGTCCCACCCGGTTCCCTCAGCCAGAGAATCTACTATGTTGTCTGGGCTCAGCGCCACTATTTAGCGAGGATGAACAATTTGAGGGAGGGCAGTCAGCAGCTACTTGGCAGCGAAGAAATGGGCCAATATCCCCTGCTTCTTGCAGTAGGAGGCAAAGTATAGATGTTGAGAGTGGCATTGGGAGGTCCCGTTGTGAGGGGTCAGCCTCTGCATACCAAGACCGGTGATGAGGACAGCCAGTGACGATGAAAACAATTAGATGATGATGTAGCCGACCCCACTTGGGAGCCGGGTGAGGCAAGGGCTTCTCATCGTCAGGAGAAGAGGGCGTCAGCTTGCGCGTCAGGCAGCGGCGCAGCCAGCAAGTGGGTCGTGGGCCGTGAGTCAAATAGGATAGCAGCAGTGTGAGGTCGGGAGCCAAGTGGGCCCCGGGGAAAAAACCCGCTTCGCAGGTCCAAGAAAGTAGCGGCACAGGGGCTCAGCGAGGCAAGGAAGGCCAGTAGTCACTCAGTGCGGAGCGTTGGCGGTAAAATCCGATACTCGGTGGTTTGGGGGCCCGTTCTTTGCTAAGAAAACCCGGGGGAGACGAATTTGGGTATTTGGAGAATCTGTAAGCAGAAAGTGAAGCGTGGCCAGGGAGCTAACGTTGGCACCACGGCCCCGCGTCAATCACATGCCAGCGGTCACCATCGGTGGGCCTGGGAAAAGGGAAACGTGGCTCAGATGTGGTGGTCCATCTGTGCGCAGGATGCATGTATTAGC
>JAODAL010066746.1:0-17622 GCA_025379985.1 Phyllomedusa bahiana
GCCAAAAACCCAAGAAACCATCAGACCCACAGAAACCAATCGGCCCAAGCGACCAATCAGAGCCCATAGCAACCAATCAGAGCCCATAGCAACCAACCAATCAGCCCATAGCCACCAATCAGAGCTCATAGCAACCAATCAGAGACCATAGCAACCAATCAGCCCATAGCCACCAATCAGAGCTCACAACAAACAATCAGAGCCCCTAGTCACCAATTAGAGCTCATAGCAACCAGTCAGAGCTCGGCTTTTATTTTTTTCAGAGCACTATATGAAATGAAAGCTGAGCGATGATTGGTTGCTATGGGCTCTGATTGGTGGCTATGGGCACTGATTGGTTGCTATGGGCTCTGATTGATCGCTGTGAGCTCTGATTGGTTTCAATGGGCTCAGATTGGTTGCTATGGGCTCTGATTGGTTGCTATGGGCTCTGATTTTTTTCTCTGTGCTCTGATTGGTTTCTATGGTGTCTTTTTGGTCGCTATTGGCTCTGTTTGGTTGCTATGGGCTCTGATTGGTGGCTATGGGCTCTGATTGGTTTCTATGACCTCTGACTGGTTGCTATCGGCTCTGATTGGTTGCTATGACCTCTGGTTGCTATGACCTCTGAGTGGTCGCTATGGGCTCTGATTGGCTGCTATGGGCTCTGATTGGTTGCTATGACCTCTGATTGGTTGCTCTGGGCTCTGATTGGTCGCTATGGGCTCTGATTAGTTGCTATGAGCTCTGACTGGTCACTATGGGCTCTGACTGGTCGCTATGGGCTCTGATTGGTTGCTCTGGGCTCTGACTGGTTGCTATGGGCTCTGATTGGTTGCTATGGGCTCTGATTGGTTGCTATGGGCTCTGGTTGGTTGCTATGGCCTCTGACTGGTTGCTATGGGCTCTGATTGGTTGCTATGGACAAAACTGCTAGATGGTTTTCATACCTAAGGCCCACCATGTTCTCACACCTGTATGGGCCTCTTTCGACTCTGGGCCTCATAGCACGCTATGGCTGCACGCCTATGTATATCAGCTATAATGCCTTAGGCCCTGTTCACACGACGGATTTGGCCGCGGTTATGGCCGCGGGTTCCGACGCGGTTTCTGCGGCCAAATCGCGTCTAGTTTATTAACATGGTTTCCCATAGGAAACCGCGTTAATATTCACACTCCGCGGGTTTGGCGAACCCGCGTGTGTGAAGATCTCGCCTGTCAATTCCTGACAGGGAGTTCTCTGCGTGGCAGCAGCGCGATGCTGCTGCGGGCATCGCCGTGGGTGTCACCGCGGGTGGTGCGCGGCTGGGTCGGGGCTCGCGCCGCGATGGTCCCCCCTGCTATTAATTTGCAAGGGGGCAAACCCGCGGCGCCAGCCGCGCCCCAAACCACGCCCCTCCCGCCCCGAGACCACGCCCACCGACGAGGTCATGGCCACGGGAACCGCGGTGAGAGCCGCGGTGTAACCCGCGGCCAAAACCGTCGTGTGAACGAGGCCTTACAGAGAACATATTAGAGGGGTTCCCAGCACTGGACAATCCCTTCTTGTTAGAATGGTCAATTGACAATAAACTGATGACAACATGTCCTCCTGTTGGGATCCTCAGGGATCAACTGTAATCTGTGGGGAAACCTGGCAGTAAATGATTAGTTTTCCAACAGCGCCTCCACAGGAAATATTAGTCATTGCACATCCATTGCACGTCCATTTAGATCAATGCATTGTGTGTGTAATGCAGGACTGGCCAAGTCCTCCAGAGCAAGAGAGGTAACTGCCCATAGTTATATATATTCCCAGTAACCCAGGGCGCGTCTTACTTCCACTGATGGATGAAATAGCGGCGCCCGTGTGCCGTCTCCTCCAGCCGGACTCCTTTTTTGTCATGAAAGTCATTATTTGCGTTCCCGTCGAATGTTCCGCAGAGTCCCAGCGTCTCCCTGAAGTCCGCGCTGGACGCCCTGAGCGTCAGGCTCATTCCCCAGTCACTCACGTCAGCTCGGATGAAAGCTCCAGATGAGAAGGAAATCTACAAAGAAAGGTGGATTTTATTCATTTTGGGACATAATCCAAAGTTACATCTCTTGTGGATTTATATCCCATTTAACCACTAAAGGGGTAATCCCATGCCACTCATTAGTTCTAAACATGTGGGCAAAAGTAAGTAAAGACTATTACCAACTACATTGCAGTTCTGATTTTGCTTCCTTTCAGAGAGCAGGTCTTATCTCCTGCTTGTGAACATAAGCTTCGCTAGTTACCAGACACCTCTCTCTGCTCTTGCGGTGGACAGGATAGTGTGTCTTATCAGCAGCATAGGAGCCTGTTTATATTTCTTACTGACAAACTTTTCCCCCTCTACAGCTCTGTAGCCTTGTGCCTTGCTGTTTAAATTCTTCTATTAGCAATATCACTCTAACAGGCTCAGCAAGAAAAAGTAGAGCTGAAATGTCAGTCACTGCTGCAGAACTACTTACAGCCTAAATAAGAAGTGGGAACCTGAAGCTGAAGAAGTGCCCACAGCTTGTACAGGAAGTAGGAACTGGAAGCTGTAGAACTGCTCAGAGCCTGAACAGGAAAAAGGAGCCTGAAGCTGTAGAGCCACCCATAGCTTCAACAGGAAGTAGGAGCCTGAAGCTGTAGAACCATCCACAGCCTGACCAAGAAGTGGGAACCTGAAGCTGTAGAACTACCCACAGCCTAAACAGGAAGTGGGAATCTGAAGCTGTAGAACTGTCCACAGTCTGAACAGGAAGTGGGGGCCTGAATCTGTAGAAATGACAAATCCTGAAAAAGGTGATGGGTAAGGCCTGAAGCTGTAGAACTGCCCACTGCCTGTACCGGAAGTGGGAACTGAAGACTGTAGAACCGTCACAGCCTGAACGGATGTGGGAAGATGAAAGCTGTAGAAACGTCCAACAGCCTGACTGGAAGTGGGAAGATTGAAGCTGCTGATAACCGTTCCACGCTGAACAGGAACGGGGATCCTGGAGCTGTAGAAACCGTCCACGACTGAAATCAGGAAGGTGGGAAGCTGAAGCTGTAGAACTGCCCACAGCCTGAACAGGAAGTGGGAATCTGAAGCTTTAGAACTGTCCACAACCTGAACAGGAAGTGTGAGCCTGAAGTTGTAGACCCGTCCACAGACTGAGCAATAAGTGGGAGCCTGAAGCTGTAGAGTCACCCACAGCCTGAACAGGAAGTGGGAACCTGAAGCTGTAGAACCACCCACCGCCTGAACAGGAAGTGGGAGCCTGAAGCTGTAGAACCACCCACAGCCTTAACAGGAAGTGGGAGACTAAAAGTGATGTTTTTTAAAGAGAAAGTTCAAAGTTTTTAAGAATAGGAGAACCTGTGAATAAATATATATAATCATTTCATGCCATCTCTGAGAGTGGGTAATTCCTAGAACATTGGCTGAAATGTTTTTTTTTTTTGTTTGTTTTTTTTTTTGTTTTTTTTTTATTTTTTTTTTTATTGTTTTTTTTTTTTTTTGTTTTTGTTTTATGTTTATTTTTTTTGTTATGTTTTTTTGTTGTGTTTTTTTTTTTTTTTGTTTTTTTTTTCTTTTTTTTTTTGTTGTTTTTGCTTATTCTTTTTTGTCTATTTTTTTTTTTTTATTTTTTTATTTTTTTTTTTTTTTTTTTTTTTCCTTTTTTTTTTTTGTTTTTTTTGTTTGTTTTTTTTTTTTTTTTTTTTTTTGTTTTTTTTTTTTTTTTTTTTTTTTTTTTACTTGAGCCTTGCTTAAACATGGCAGAGCAATATGCCTGCAGCCTGTCCTGTCCATTGTAGGGTGCTGTTAGCACGCCACAAGGTGCCCACGCATGGCGCCATATTACTGAAATGTCCTACCCCAGAGCGCGGCTTCTGAGGGAACATGCCACCACTCTCCTTCTAATGAATGCATACCTCCGTGTATCTTCTTGGAGCCATAGAGAGGAACAATAGGAGTCTTTAATGGGGTTTTACCCACAAATCTTATTTCATCCCTCCTGCATCCAGCTCTTCAGCTATGTGTGCTCAGAAGGGGCAGTGTGTGATTTTGTTTGAAATGGCTATCATGTGACCACAGCAGGATGACACTCAACAGGCTTTTCATCTCTGTAGTTCTAAGACAAGATCTTTTTATGTATAGATTGTAGTAGCTACAATGTTGCTCAGAGGTAAATCTTTTGCCACTCCAGGCACAAATTTGGTACTATGTTCAAATCCCTGTAGGAACCATTACCTGGGGTTTTTTCTCTTTTCAATGCACAGACTGATTGAGGTTTTCTTTTTTATTTATTTGCACCGTTTGACTAATTACTAAGGAGGACAAAGGACGGGTGTAGAATGACAGCACCCGGGGTTTGAACACTCAGTAACTGCCTGAGAGGAGCAGTGATGTCTGAAGCATGTAGCGAACAGGTACTGGAGGAGTCACTGCCCTGGTCGTATCCGCCGGGAGATGGCTGTATTAATTGGAATCACTAAAGGTGCAGTTAACAAAAACGGTGCTGAAATTTTTAATAATAATTTATGGTGAAAAAATGTTTATTTCATTTACAAACTTCCCACGTCAAGATTTTGACTAAAGTGGCTATAACCCTTTAAAGTGCTGTATTATGTCTCAAATTGGAGTCTATTCATGAGGATTATCCTGGCTTTACTTTAGAGCTTTCTCTTGTAACATATTGTAATCAATATCGTACTCTGCCCCATTACCAATCCCCTAAACATCCTTGACCAGCGAGACATAAGTTCTCCACACTGCGAGCAGATGTATCATCTCAAGCAGGATTTCATACAATCTATTTGGCCTGGAAATATAACCGTATGACTCAAGAGATCCCCTCTCCAATGCGACCCTCACAATAGCATTACAGTATTGGCAAGGGACGGCTCGCGCTCTCCAGACAATGGCTTTACAGTGCTGCAGCAAGAAGCTTCCCCTCCGTGACTCGGAGACATTTTCTCCAATGTAAATATCAGAATAGCATTGGCCTCCGTCTCCACCGAGTATCCGCACTGTGACCATCTGAACACATCTGTTTTCTGGCAAGTGGATTTGAATTTTCCCACAGGCCGCAGAGTTAACCCCTTAATCGGCGGAAACCATGAATCACATTTCAAAGTCTCACTGTCCCCTACAGCCATGAGACCGGTCATAAATCATGAAACTATTCCGAAGCGTTTGGGGCCAATATGTGGACGGTTAGAGGTAAAGTGGTTAAAGAACCCAAGTCCCTATGGAAGTGAAGATAAGGGGCCAAGCGAGTGATAATAGTTTACATGAACCTTATAGGAAACAGGCGTTACTAACACCCATGCTTAATGTCCCGTGTCATGTAATTCAGTTTTGATTGACAGCTGGTGGCCTTCCTGATGACATCAATGGTCACCAGTCCTATTGAAATTCAATGAAAATTTAATTTTTTTGTAATTTGTAACATGTGGGATAGTTTAAAGTCTTGAAACATGGGGAAGGTCCAAGAGGATGAGAAAGAAAGTGCCTGGGTGCAGCTTGAGAGAAGTTCTGAGTCCAGAAGAGGAGACTGGGGTTATCCAAGACTTTTTAAAAACCTCTCTTCATTCTATCCACTGTGCTGATATAGAATATTCAACTAATTACTCACTATCCATCACACACCTATGCAAGCAATAACGGGGCGGCTCAATGTCCCATGTCATGTAATTCAGTTTGATTGACAGCTGGTGGCCTTCTGATGACATCAGTGATCACTAATCCTACTGTAAATCAATACATTTTTATATTTTTGTAACATGGCGCTAAAGATTTTCATTGTCATTGCTTTAAAGGCAACGCTAAAGAGATAGGGTTTTGTGGGAATGCGTATATACAATTGAAACCAGAAGTTTCCCTCCCCTCTATATAAAGCCTCATCTGCAGGTTTCTCCTCCCCTCTTTAATATAGACCATCTGCAGGTTTTAACTCTCTCTCCGACATGAAATCAGAATAACCTTCCCCGTTTAGGTTCAATTCGGAACCTAAAATTCTTTCTATTTTGCAAATGCAGAATATGAGAGTGAGATATTTTTAAGGACATTTTTTTTTACTTTCTGGCAAAGTCTGAAAGTTTCAATCCATTTATTTAGTATTTGGTCGCTTTGCCTTAACTGTAGGACTTGGGTCAAACGTTTGGTCCTTTCACGAGCTTCTCACAATAGTTGGGAGGAATTTTGGGCCCCTTCTCCTGAAAGAAACTGGTGGAACTGAGTCATGTTTGGAGGTCGTCTTGCTCCACTGCCTTTTCTGCTCATGGAAATACATTTTAAAATGGTTTGAGATAGGGCTTTGTGATTGGCCCTCCAAAACATGGTCTTGGTTCTCTCTTAAGCCACTTTGTGAACTGTTTTTCACGCTTCGGGTCACTGTCCATTATGGAAGACCCTTTCTGCCAAGCTTTTCTTCCTGACTGGATGTCCTTGAGTGTTGCTTCAGTATTGCCACATTTCTTCTTTCTTTATGATGCCTTCTAATTTTAGTGAAGGCACCAGTTCCCTCCTGCTGCAAAAACAACCCAACAACATGATGCTGCTTCCCGAGTACACAGTTGGCATGGTGTTCTTAGCGACTGAAAGCTTCTCACTTTTTCCTCCAAATGTAATACATTGGTCATTATGGCCTCAACAGTTCATTTTTGTTTCGTCAGACCACAGGACATGTCTACCAATAATGTAGATCTTTTTTCCTGTGCTTTTGCAAAACATTACTCTGGTTTTAGTACTTCTTTAAAGATAATGGCTTCTTCCTGGCAGTGCGGCCTTTGATGCCCATGTTGGTTCAGTAATCGGCTTCACTGTGGATTAAATGTTACCATTCTTTGCTGCCTTCGCCAGTATCTTTACAAGGTCTTTTGTTTTTGGGGTTGAGTTGCACATGTAGGAACAAAGCACGTTCATCTCTGAGACAAAGAACCCGTCTCCTTCCCTGAGCGCTTTGATGGATGGACATTTCCATTTTGTTTGTAAATGCATGTTAATTGTTTGCACAGATGAACAAGGGCCTCTTCAGGTATCTGGATATTGTACCCAAGGATGATCTGACATGTGCAAGTCAACATTTCTCTTCCTGATATATTGGATGACGTTCTTTAGAACTCTTCCCATGTTGTTACACACTGGAGCAGTGTGTTTCTGGTGTACAATAAAAATTCATTCAAGGCGTGTGTCTATAATTATCTCAGATGTTGGCAATAAACAGAATCAGAAGCATTCAAAGACCCTGACTCATCATATGGGCAGGTCCCAAATTGTTTAAAGGCGGTGTAATCACAGTGTATGGTAACTTCTGACTTTGCAGAAAAGTAATAAAAATTGCCTTAAAAAATTCTCTCTCGTCTCTTTATTCTGGCATTGGCAAATATAAATAATTTTGGTTCCTAACTGACCTAAAATGGGTGTGTAGTGTTTATGTAGTATATGCAAACTTCATGTTTCAACTGTGTGTATATATATATGGATGTTTTCTGTTCATTGTTATGCACAGCCAAAAAACTAGATAAGTCTGAACCAAATTTGGCACACAGGTAAATCAGGCACTTTAGAAGTTTCAGGTCTAGGACCTACCATTCTCATTGAAACTTGCTGTGAAGGGTGTTGGTTCTTCATCCACTTCACCGAATTTGGCACATAGGTGCTTTGGAAAAATGTAGAGTACTTTTTGAGTTTCAGCTCTCTAGGACCTACAGTTCTTAAAATACTTGCAAAAAGTCAGAATTCACCATAAACAGACTGTACCTATACTGAATTTGAGCATTCTCGTGCACTGAAACCCTTTCTGGTCAGTTATGCCTCCATAAAGGTAGCCTGCACTTAGACAAACAACTTCTACTGCAAAGTGCATGGCTGCAGCTTGAGCTGCCGAAGCCTCTCAGCAGAATCAAACCCATCTCCAGGCTGACCAAATGCAATGCAGCCAACAGCGAACTCTGAAACATCCCTGCAGTCTGAGTGAGACAGACAAGCCACAGAGACACCCCAGCAGAATGGAGCCCATCTCAAGGTTCACCAGATGTGACCCAGCCAATAGCGAACTGCTGAAACTCCCCAGCAGAGTAGCTCAGCAAGAAAAACAATCAGCGGAGACCCATGCCTATCTTTAGGCTGACTAGATGTGTCACAGTCAACAGTAAATGGCTGATACTCAGGCCCGGACTGAGAATCTGCCCGACCGGGCACATGCCCGGCGGGCCGCTGGGGACGGGACACTTTGGCAGCCCGATCGTACGCACTGGCAACTGATCAGCCGCCGCGCGTGGGAAAGCAGCCGCCGCGACGGGACGCTGGCAGTGCTACGCGTGGGCTGGCATTGTTGTTCTATGTATATGCGGTAGCGATTCCGGTGCACCAATGCAGAGGGGCTGCCCGGGACCACAGCTGAGCCGGGACGCTAGCAGCGGGCCAGCAAGTACTGTTAAAGTTGTGTCACAGGGCGGGCTGCGCTGCGGCCACTACATGTGGCGCCCAGGCCGCAAACTGAGCCTGGAGCTCCGCAGGCAGCTCAGACCAGCATGTAACTGCCAGGTTCTAGAGGCGGGCTGTGAGCGGCCGGTGTTGCCTGCAAGTTGGGCACACTGACATGAGGCATATGAGTCTGGCTGCGGCGCGGCGGAGCTTCCCGGAGCACTGCGGCCCTCTGTTGGGGCGAGGCGGGACGGCCGCAGCACTGACTCATATGCCTCATGTCCTGGGTGGCCCACTTGCAGGCAACTCCGGTCTCGCATCACTGAGCCGCCTTAGGACACCTGGCTCTTTTACTTGCTGGTGGCTGCCTCTGAGCATCTGGTAGTTGTGGCCGGCGCTGCCCGCCCTGTGGGGGACACATCATTTTACAGTAACTTTGCTGGCCGCTGCGGAGCCGTGTTAGTCTGGCTGGGGTGGCAAGGTGTGGTGACTGTGTGTGATGTCATTGTCACATGTGAGGTGGCGGGGCAGGACGACGTGCAGTCGTACCCGCAGGGAGGGACAGTGGAGGCAGCTAGCTCACACAGTGAGCAATAGAGACGTTCATGGCTCCACCTCCCCAGTCCTTGCAGTCCCTGCTGTTCGCCCCTCTCCAGGAAGCCGGCTCTGCTCCTGCAGGTTCTACTGTAATAGTAAGTACATGGTAACTTCACTGATTGCTCCCTTGCCACTTGTCAGCCTGGTAGTAGGGAGGCAAGGCCCAAGGGAAGTAGGTACATAGCTTCCAACCTCTCTTGGTGCCTGCCCGCCCGCCACGTACCTCCCTTGGTGCCTGCCCGCCCGCCACGTACCTCCCTTGGTGCCTGCTCGCCCGCCACGTACCTCCCTTGGTGCCTGCCCGCCGCCACGTACCTCCTTGGTGCCTGCCGCCCGCCACGTACCTCCCTTGGTGCCTGCTCGCCCGCCACGTACCTCCGTTGGTGCCTGCTCGCCGCCACGTACCCGTCTGCTCACCGCCCGTACCTCCCTTAGTGCCTGCTCGCCCGCCACGTACCTCCCTTGGTGCCTGCTCGCCCGCCACATACCTCCCTTGGTGCCTGCTCGCCCGCCACGTACCTCCCTTGGTGCCCGCCCGAATGCCTTCGTATCTCCCTTGGTGCCCGCCCGAATGCCTTCGTATCTCCCTTGGTGCCCGCCCGAATGCCTTCGTATCTCCCTTGGTGCCCGCCGAATGCCTTCGTATCTCCTTTGGTACCCACCTGCCTACGTACCTCCCTTGGTGCCCGCCCGAATGCCTTCGTATCTCCTTTGGTGCCCACCTGCCTACGTATCTCCCTTGGTGCCTGCCCGTCTGTGTATGTACCTCCCTTGTTGCCTGCCCGCATGCCTACGTACCTCCCTTGGTACCTGCCTGCCTACGTACCTCCGTTGTTGCATGCCTGCCCGCCCACGTACCTCCCTTGGTGCCTGCCCGTCCGCCTATGTGGGCTGGTGGGACCTTTGTGCCAGGGCTGCTTTTGAGTCCCAGTCCGGCCCTGCTGATACTCCCAGCAGACTGAGGCATTAATGTATTCTCAGCAAGACAGATGAGCAGCAGAGACTCCACAGCAGATCCAAGCCGATCTCCAGGCTGACCAAACACTTCACAGTGAGCTGCTGACACTCCCCAGCAGACTGAGGCATTAATGCATTCTCAGCAAGACACATGAGCAGCAGAGACTCCACAGAAAATCCAAGCACATTTCCAGAATGACCAAACACATCACATCCAGCTGCTGAAACTCACCAGCAGATGGAGGCATGACTGCATTCTCAGCAAGACAGACAAGCAGCAGAGACTCCCCTTCAGACCCTAGCCTGTCTCTAGACTGACCAGATGCATTACAACCAACAGTGAGCTGCTGAAATTCCTCCACATACTGAGGCATGACTGCATTCTCAGCAAGACAGACAAGCAGCAGAGACTCCCCTTCAGACCCTAGCCTGTCTTTCGACTGACCAGATGCATTACAACCAACAGTGAGCTGCTGAAATTCCTCCACATACTGAGGCATGACTGCATTCTAAGCAAGACAGACGAGCAGCAGAAACTCTCCAGCAGACCCAAGCTCATTTCCAAGCTGACCAAACACATCATAGCGAGCTGCTGAAACTTCCCAGTAGACTGAGACATAACTGCATTCTCAGCAAGACAGCCAAGCAGCAGAGACCCCCATTAGATCCAAGGTTCTCTGTAGGCTGAGTACTTCTGAACAAAGTTTTTAACACACACAAAAACAAAGATTTAGACTTGTGCAAATTTGGGTAATTCCACCAGTAGTTAAAGAAAAGTGAAAAAACAGTAGGCAAGGTTAGAAAGGATTGTTAACTGAGATTAAAGGTTAATGCAAGTCAGGTAGGGCAAGGAGACATTTCCAGAGGTTTGGGGCCACATACATACATTTCTGTGTATGACAGGTTCTTGGGTCATTATATATTTCTGAGGTGTGAAATGTTCCGGAAGGGCAAAGGATTTGAGGGATTGTATCAGTATCTCATAGCTGATGAAAGTCAAGTGTTTGGAAGGAAATTCTACCAGAGATTTGGGCAGCTTGGAAGAAGTCCTATGTGTTTAAGAGGAGAGTTTGAGTTAGACAGTGAGAAATGACTTAGAGGAACTATTTAATTAAAGGGGTTGTCCATTAAAAATAAATTATATTACATTGGGACAAGAAAAAAAAAACCTGATACCGAGTACCCAGGCTCAGACTGGCCCACAGGGGTATAGGAGAATCCCCCGGTGGGCTCCTGAGCATGGCAGACTTGGAGTTTCTTTTAAACTGATATACATCCTCGGGAGAGGCAGAAAAGTAGAGATAAAGAGGCTAAAAGCAATAGGCAGCCTATAAGAGACATGTACAGCAGCTGTAGGGTGGGCCCCGAGAATTAAAAGGGTTGTCTCACTGCATTGATTCATCTCACCTCAGTCCTGTTTCTTTGGTTTCATTTTGAATTCAGGGGTGTGTTTACTGGCTTCCACTAGGCTGCAGTAGAAGCCAGGACTGTAGCTATAGCAACCAGTGCTGGCAGCCTATCAGGAGAGATCAAACAGGTCTGTAGCTATAGCAAACAGTGCTGGCAGCCTATCGGAGAGATCCAACAGGTCTGTAGCTATAGCGACCTGAGGAGCTGATGCAGCCCATACAAGAGGGGATATCTAGGAATAGGTAGGACACTGTTAATGGACATATATTGCAAAGTGACTTGTTTTTGCAAGATCTTTAACATAAAAAGCAGCAATCACTGTAGTGAGACAACCCTTTTAACTTCGCTAGTTGTACCCAGAATGAACCCCACAGTGGGGTCTCCAAAATAAAATTCCACTGGTGGGTACTTGGCAGCCCAGTCTGACATTGCTAACACCACACCTTTTTGGTCCCATGATCTCCTGGGCTGGACACAGAGCTATTTCCTGAATGTGGAGACAGAACTACTGAGCTTGCTGTGATCAAACAGCTGATGTAGAGCTTCCTGTCTTTTACTGCTGCCACTTCGGAGCTCTGGATGACCCGCTTTTCTCAACTTTCCTGTTCCCGTCCCGACACAACGGAGAAGCTTTCGCTCCATTCACTAATAATAAGGGGCGAACCGCTCCAGTGTGTTGGGACGAGGAGTCAAGAGGAACATATCTCCAGAATGGCGGTGGTGGGGGACAGCTAGGAAAGTATTAGATTTCTTTCTATTTTGGATCGTTTGCTCCAATGTTTTATATATACTGTAGGCAGCCGTCAGGAAAAGTGGTGGATGATAAATATGTGCCAAGGACATTGCTACATGGCCCGGGGGCCCCACAAGTATGGGGGCCCCGGGTGGTCTATGTATGTCCCAGGAACACAATGAAACATACCTGGATCCCTTGGTTTTCTTTGCTTATTTAGCTGTTTGAGTGTTTTTTGGATGTGCAATCAGTTAAAAACCATGATGGAGAGGGAGCCAAAGTCTTCCTGCTCTGCCAATCAGTCTTGCAGGATGCCGGTGTCCATACATAAGAAAACAGATAATATGGGCATGCTCTGGGGTGGCTTGAGGCATGGCCTAGAGTGATGTTATGTATTTGGGCAGGGCCCCCTGCAGTGCTCTGCCCAGGGGTCCATAATGCTGTTAAGACAGCTCTGCTGGACAGTCCATCCCAGCTGTACTAGGTAGCCAGTCTGCAGCACCAGAACTGCAGTCTATGTGCCACCGAATCCAAGGAGCTCAGTGGAGAAAAGGAGCATCGTAATTAGCGACATTAGGTTGCTAACCCATTTTTTAGTCAGTATAGCTGCTACACCGCTTTCATGGGCTCCTTTTCTGGGAGGCCGTTCCCACGGTTCGGTCCGGGTTTTTTCTGGACCTCTTTGAGGCCTTTAAAAGCCTGCTAGCTGCAGACCTCAGTTGAGGAGTCTGTTGCCATTTCCCTCCAGAGAGTGCTGCAGTTGGGAGCTTGGGAAGGAGCTCCATGATGCTATCCTGCTACCCTGATTGTGGGCGCAAACCCCACCACAAGTTCGTATGTTGCCATACGTTAATTTTAGCTGAAGCTAAGCCACCTGCCTGTACTGTGTGTGAACTGTAACAAGATGCTGTGCTAACTCTGTCTGGAGACGGTTTTGTTCCTGTTGTGCTATATTTTTTTGTGTTTTGCCGTATAAGTAACTACCCTATTGTCTTGCATTCAAAGAACCCGTTTGTGCCTGCCATTTTTCAACTTAAAGGGGTTGTATTATTTCATTAAATGGTCTTCAGAATAAGGGGACAGTGAAAACAAGCAACTTTGCAATTGGATGTTATTTGCAGAGTTGTCTTCTTTTCACTGTCTCCCTTATCTTCGTTTTCTGTAAACACTGTTCCCCAGTGCTGGTCGGATTCCACCTCCTTTCATTTCATTGGCTGATGGCTCGAATAATTAACATTCTCTCTGGCCCCCGGTCATATTCACGGGAGCGCGCATTCCCGCCTTTTTCACTGAGAATAAGGGTCCGGGAGCATTTCACTCTGCACAGCCAGAAGAAACACACTAACACTGCAGCTGCTTTTACAATCAGAAAACAGCAGAATTGTGCCTCAGTGCCTATGTGTAAACATAGACGGAGCATTAGGCTGCCTCTCTCACTCAGAATAAGGGGCCGGCAGCATTTCACTCTGCACAGCCAGAAGAAACACAGAGGCACTGCACCTGCTTCTACAATCAGAAAACAGCAGAATTGTGCCTCTGTGCCTAAATGCTCCTGTGTTTAAACATAGAAGGGAGACAGATCTGTGCTGCTCTGGATGAGTTCATAGAAGACTGGATTCAACTGTAACAAACCTCCAGCTGTGAGAGCGAAAGAGATCAGTGCTTTGAGTTCATAGAAGACTGTCTAGACTGAATGAAGGCCTGTGGTATGTAAACAGCTCTTACAAAATAAGACTGCATAGGGAGGAGACAGTGACATGTGGACTCGGTTGGGGGGGGGGCACACTGACTCGGGAACGAGCATGAACAGTGAAGGGGGGGTGATGTCATCCCCCTTCAGTTAAGAAACACCCAGCTGGGAGGGGAAGAAACGCCCCTGGATTTCAGAAAATGAGAGGATCAAGCTTCAAGAAAACAGCCGAACTGATGAAGCGATACATCCCCTTTAATCTCCCACAATACATATATATTTTTTTTTTACTGGACAACCCCTTTAAATCTTGGAACACAGGGGGTTCACGTTAACACGTTGGCATTCACGTTGACATTTTGAAGGATTGTTCAAGGTTGGGTTCATGCACCATATATCCTGCTGGACATTATGTACCAGAATATACTGGTGTGTATTACTTATCCTATTATTTTCAATGGGAATACCCAAATTTTTTACAGTGTTAAAAAAAAGTGATGTTTCCCACACAGTGTTTGTCGGAGAGCCAAGAGGCGGATTAGCCCCAATGAATGAGGCTCATCTAGGACTAAACTCATGGCAAAAGCCATATTCAAGATAGGAAGGTCTAGGGCTAGGCAGGAAGTTCCAGGGACTCGGGTAGTTTGGAATAATTCCTCTGTCTATGAGAGGAGATTATAAGAAAGCAGTGGTGTCTGAGTATTTTTGGTTGAAGTCTGCAGTGTATGGGGAACAAGGAAAAGACTCGGAGCTATTTTGAAGACGTGGGATTTTAAGGGATTATTTAAGCAGTTCAGGGGAGGGGGATATTTAACAGGAGGAAGAAAGCTCCAGACAATAGGGGCAGCTTGAGAGGAGCTCCATGTTTTTGAGAAGAAACTGAAAGAAGTGGTACAAGGTAGTTAGGGACTTTGCCGTATAGAGGATTGACTTATCGGGTTATAGGTGACATAGTTGTAAAGAGGAAGGGTTTTGAAGGATTTTTTAAGCTAGGGTGTGTCTCATAGGGCGGGGAAGTGAGCTCCAGCGCACTGGGGCAATTTGAGTGAAGGTACAGAATGTCTGCAGGACAACAGGGTATGAATAAACAGAAATATGGATTTCATTGAAGTCTGTGGTGGTGTGGGGGGGAGAGGAACCTGACAAATTTTTGAACAGAAAGGAATTGGAGGAGATGTTTTAAAAGGTTAAAGGTGGCTAGTGGTGGGTGAGAAAGAGAGTTCTGTAGGAGAGAAGCACTATCCACAAATGAAATTAAAGAAGGAGTACAGAGGGAGGGGGAATATTTTTTTGCTTTTTTTGCATGAGGCAGTTTCACAGAGTCTACTCTTCACAGCCATCTTCAGGCTCCCACTTCTTGCTCAGGTTGTGGGTGATTCTAGAGCTTCAGGCTCCCACTTCCTGTTCAGGCTGTGGGTGGTTCTACAGCTTCAGGCTCCCACTTCATGTTCAGGCTGTGGGTGGTTCTAAAGCTTCAGGCTCCCAATTCCTGTTCAGGCTGTGGACAGTTCTACAGCTTCAGGCTCCACTTCCTGTTCAGGCTGTGGACAGTTCTACAGCTTCAGGCTCCCACTCAATGTTCAGGTTGTGGGTGGTTCTACAGATTCAGGCTGCCACTTCTTGTTCAGGTTGTGGGTGGTTCTACAGATTCAGGCTCCCACTTCTTGTTTAGGTCGTGGGTGGTTCTACAGATTCAGGCTCCCACTTCATCTTCAGTTGGTAGGTGGTTCTACAGCTTCAGACTTCCACTCCTTGTTCAGGCTGTAGGTGGTTCTACAGCTTCAGACTCCCACTTTCTGTTCAGGCAGTAGGCCATTCTACAGCTTCAGGCTCCCACTTCTTGTTAAGGCTGTGGGTGGTTCTACAGTTTCAGGATCCAACCTCTTGTTGAGGCTGTGGGTGGTTCTACTACTTCAGGCTCCCACTTCTTGCTCAGGCTATGGGTCATTCTACAGCAGTGAGAGGCATATCGGTTCTGCTATTCCTAGCTGAGTTTGTTACAGGGTACCTAAAGCCTATCTACCAACCTACAGGTGTGGTCAACATATGTAGGTAGGTAGATATATAAGGTATAGGGGGCCCCGGATAGGCAGTCAGGCTTTAGGTAGGCTATAGGAGGCCCATACAGGTAGGCAGTCTTTAGGTAGGCTATAGGGTGCCCTGTAGAGGTAGGCAGTGTTTAGGTAGGCTATAAGGAGCCCCATCTAGACAGACAGGGTTTAAGTAGGCTGTAGGGGGCCCAATATAGGCAGGAAGGCAGGGTTTAGGTAGACTATAGGGGACCCATATAGGTAAGCAGGGTTTAGGTAGGCTATTGCTGGTCACAAATAAGCGGGCAGTGTTTAGGTAGACTCCATCAGTGTTAAAAAAGAAAGCAATAGCTAACTCACCTGATACCTATGGGAGTTCCCAATACAGGGGAGTGCTGTGTTCTCCATTCTGTTCTATGGGAGTTCCCGGTACAGTGGGGCACTGTGTTCTCCAGTCTGTTCTATGGGAGTTTCCAATACAGGGGAATGCTGTGTTCTTCATTCTCCTCTATGGGAGTTCCCAGTACAGGGGAGCACTGTGTTCTCCATTCTGTTCTATGGGAGTTCCCAGTACAGGGGAGTGCTGTGTTCTCCATTCTGTTCTATGGCAGTTCCCAGTACAGGGGAGTGCTGTGCTCCATTCTGTTCCATGGGAGTTCCTAGTACAGGGGAGTGCTGTGTTCTCCATTCTGTTCTATGGGAGTTCCCAGTACAGGGGAGCTCTGTGTTATTCATTCTGTGCTATGGGAGTTCCCAGTACAGGGGAGCGCTGTGTTCTCTCCATTCTGTGCTATGGGAGTTCCCAGTACAGGGGAGCGCTGTGTTCTCCATTCTCCTGTGTGGGAGTTCTCAGTACAGGGGAGCGCTGTGTTCTCCATTCTGTTCTATGGGAGTTCCCAGTACAGGGGAGCGCTGTGTTCTCCATTCTGTGCTATGGCAGTTCCCAGTACAGGGGAGCGCTGTGTTCTCCATTCTGCTCACCTCCTGTTGGGGGTGGAGTCACACAGTGAGTGCAGGCTGTGCAGTGCTCCAGCGTTTGGCAGGGATCCTCGTGTCTTTTCAGCCCTCTCCCCTTCTGCAGGAGCAGAGTAGCTGCAGATGAAGGATAATAAGCCCTCGGGCCCCCGGTACGGTCGGCAGGGGACCCAGGTAACTACCAACCGACCCGGAGAATGAGTGGAGATGGTGTAGGCTGTGGGAGTGGGGGATTGAGCGGGATGCAGAGGGATCTGTCTCTTGCTCTCTCCTGTGTTCCTGTTGACCAGATGAAGACCCCAGCATCAGACAAGCCTGCAGGCTACAGCAATGTATCAACTGCCAGTGGCGATGTGGAGTGCAGCGGGGTATGCAGCGATGTGTGTCCTGCCCGCTCTGCTGGAGCTGCTGGTGAAGCAATGTGCCTATCTGCAGAGCATCGCACCTACAGTGGAGCTGTATGGACTGAGAGCAGTGAAACCGACATCTGCAAGGTCAGTATAAACCAGCTGCTGAATGTCCTGCTACCAGCAGAGAAGCTGACATGGATGTGAGGAATGCTGGCAGAGGTGATGGGGTCGGTGCGAGCAGGCAGGGGAAGGGGATGCATGAAACGGGCCCCCCTGTGTCTCCTGTGCTCGGATCTGCTGGCCGCAGGAGAGTGAAGCTCAGGCAGTGAGAGGGATGACATCAGCGGGCTCTGCTGCAGGCACACAGCCGGGCAGCAGCCTGCAGAGCAGAGACAGTGCAAGTGAGAATGTTATGTGCACAAACAGTGAAAGTGAAGCAAAGTCTGAAAGTGTTGGAAAAAGTGCAGGAGCCCCTCCCAGAGGGGCATAAATCAGG
>JAODAL010066747.1:0-17621 GCA_025379985.1 Phyllomedusa bahiana
AAAATTCCCCCCACCAGTCCGTTTCCCCCCACACCTCATAAATCATTCAGTTCATGGAGAAGTCTGGAATAGACCAACTCAGTCTACAGAGCACAAAAAGTCTAACATGCCCCACACTGCCACAAACGAATGATCGAAAAATACAAAATTCTAAATTTGAACATTCAGATTGGACTTCACAGAGCAAAGCTCAACAAAAAGCACTGAACCTTTATATCAGTGACCTGTAATAACAATGATTAGCCTTGTAAAGAATATGGACTTTTCAGATTTTTTTTTAAAGCATTGTAATTTTTTTACGATTTTTCTCCTGAATCAGCTTTCCTATAATTTTTCTTGGAGATGTTTTATTATGATCCAGCAGCTACAATTATAAGAAGTAACCTATAGACAAGAAAATGATTGCATGAGAATGATATCATCGTCAGCTTTGGAACTTAAAGCAATATTTTTGGAGATTTTTTAGTGGATACCAATACCTAAGATTATTCAGACTTAATCATATAATGGCTTTATGCTAAAATGATCTTTTGGAAGCTATCCCATCTTCTCTCTAAATGATAAAATGACAACGGGGGATCACTATTGTGCGGTTGTGATTTATAACCTGGTAACAGGAGGATATTTGGGAAGTGAACGAACTTGAGAATGGGGACTTCACAGTTGCCTTTGCACTGATAATAACCTCTCAGTATTCCATGCAGAGGCCCCTCACTGCACCTATACCAATGCACTACAATGGCTGGTAACTTTCCAGTTCCAGGAGAGTATGCCTGGTTTCAGTATATATAAATGGAAAGAGTACAGATGAAATTTCAGTGAGTGTCGAAAGTTAAGGAGAGATACCAAAGCAAAAAATAGCTGGATTTATGAATGTGACGGTACCGAATACATGGATGTGTAATTATCTATAGCCAGCTATGGGGGCTTAGCTACATGACTGATGTTACTTTGCTCAAATTTTATTTAACTTGTATGGCCAGCTTTAGGTGGTACATAGATATAACTGCCACAATCTTACCACTTTATCAAAACTGCCTGCAGATGACAGTGGTATAATAGTCTTATCAGGCCAATGTCTTTATCGAAATGCCTGCAATGCCTGCAAACAACAAACAAATGTAGAAGGCGAATATCTGGGTGGTGACATGTGATACCACATCATATAGTCTGACTTGTAGCAAAGCCCTGACTCAACTATTTAACCCTCCATTGAGGAAAACATCATTTGGGAATAGCTGAAGCTAAGTGGATTGCTTAAAGGACCATGAGTGTAGAAGGAAAAGTCAAAATTGTATATGCCATAGCCCTTTAAATGGGTTACGTGCTTTGGACAATCTCAACTTGTTAGAAGGATCTCTTCACAATAAGATGACCGCTTGATGTACTGCTGTTATGGGGATCAGCTATAATCCGTGGGTGAACCTGTCATTAAGGGCAACATGTATGATTTAGGCACATGGAGGCCTGTTCTAAATAGCTTTAAAGGGTTTTGCCACAAAGTGAGTTCATTACCTCTTATTCTGCTCAGGAGAGACTATAAACAAAGCACAGCAGCCTCACAGGGGAGAGGGAGGTGGGCTGAGCAGTAACGAGGAAGCAGAGAAGGCAGGGAGCGTTGTGCAATGCTTACTCAAATAAAACATTAGAACCAGTGGATTCTCTATACAAAAGACACAACATCTTTCTCCACAGTCCCTGGGCAGCTCCTTCACGTTCCCTGTCATCAGATAAGAAGTGCAGACAATGCAAGCGCGACCAGATCAGCTCCTGTCAGCTGCTGGTCGTGTCTAATGTAAACTTTTAAGTAACTAAGGGCAGGTAAGTCAGGCTGTAGCTCTTAGAAGCTTCACTTTTTGTAATCACATATATTTAGAATAGTGATTAAATACCCATTTTGGAGGATCCCACGTCAACATTACATCGTGGCAAAACCCCTTTAGTGTAGAATGCGGCAGAATTTATGGACCTGTTCTACTCGGGGTCATATATTTGGTGCTTTCTAACTCCACTCTGACAACTCAGGCAAAACACTTTTAACTTGGTCTGCCTGTTCCAGTAGCAATGCACCTAGTTTTGCCGTCCTCCCATCACAAATGTGTAGAATCATACGGTTGTGGTGCGACGCCTCCAGAACGCCGCCACATCTCGGGCGCATTGCAGAGTGCCGCGGATGCCACATGATGCACCTAATTTTGGAGTGTGCCTGCTCATATATTGAGAGAACAGGGCTGCGCCAGTTTTTGGGCTAAAAGGACACCAGAATACTGGTGCAGCCCCGTACATACATGTCACCCTAAGTGTTTAGTTTCCCTGCAGCGCCACCACAGGAGAAAATAAGTATTACACAGTACCTATTCAAATTAATGGGTTGAATGCAGGACAAGATGGGGCCTCCAGAGAGAAAGATACTTTTTTCAGTCACTCTCGACTCTAGCCACAATATGAGCATCCTCAGAATTTTCTAATAAGGTAGGTGAAAATGGATTTCGGGACAATCTCTTTAAAAGGCATGGGATCATGGATGTTGTCCCAGTGTATATACAATGTTCTGTAGATATCCAATTCAGGATCAGTATCATATTTTACCGATGAAGCGATGAGTTTACAGGATGAAATTTGCTCCATTATAATAGCCAGGTGTTTTTAATACTTTTATATCATTGTGAATGCTACTATTATATACACACATATACGGCAACTAGCACTTTAGTTCATGGTCCATTAACCTTCCTCTATAGAAGAGTCGAAAAGCCTATGAGAAAGACGTGTGGGATCTGATAGGCAGGTCTATACCAATGCACTGAGAAGCAGTTTTATGCACTGCGCCATTTTGGTCCATGGTGGATCATAAGGAACGTGCTTATGATTGAACCTCATTGTGTAGATGCAGATGCTGGCCACCAGCTTGTATAGTGCAGAATGCTGCTCAACATCCCTTCTAACACAATGCCAGACCGTAGACTCAAGGTGGCTCGGATTACATTTTGTTCCTTACATATCATAGGTTACCCAACCATTAATGTTTTACTATGGGGTACAAAGCTGCAACTTGCAACTAATGTCTTGTGATCTTGTCTCCCATAGTGTTGTGTTACCAAAGCTTGCCCTGGAGCACTAGCCTTTGTGAATTATCATTTTAATTAAAGGACCAAAATTCTATACGCATTTATTACGTAATAGTTTTATGGTGATGATCAGAGCTCAGTTTTTTTTATACAGCTTCAAATCCACCCTGTATAGACCCTAAGTTAAAAAGGTTGACAGGTGGAAAAAAGAATGTAAAATATAATATATCTCTTCCCAAGTTAGGCACTTATGTAATATACTTTTATGACATTTCTCTGGGATTTCTGCAGTTCCACCTCAGCTGTTTAATGACAGGAAGTTCAGTACTTTTGTGTCTCCACATACAGGACACAGCTGTGTGTCCAGCCCAAGAGATCAGGTGACCAAAGACATTTGGCTTCTTTCAGCCTTTGAGGCCACACTAACTTGGTCCTGCTTCTCACAGCTTTTAAAATAAAAAAGGAAATGGGGTGTGCACTGGGGATGAGGTTGGCAGAGAGAAACACAGACAAAGCGCAGCGAAGGATCCTGGCTCTTGTACTTTTAGGCTATGTCCACTCTGCACAGAAAAATGATTGTATCTTCGGCGCTTTTCGTTTTTAAAAGCGCCGAAGATACAATCGTTTCTGTGGCCCCATAGGCGGCAATAGGAAAGACGAGCTGCTATCTACACAGCTCGTCTTTTCTTTGCCCGTCTTTCTGCAGCGGCGTATTATACAATATGTTGTATAATACGGCAGCGCTTCTTGTTTTCTTGACGTCTTCCCATACAATACAATTGTATGGGTGACGTCAAAAAAACGAGGAGAGACCGTGGTTTTTGCACAAAGCGTGACAAAAACCGCGATCCTGCATCAGAGAAAAAACGGCTGCTTTCAGGCTGTTTTTTGTCCGATGCAGTGTAGACATAACCTTACAGGGCAAAGGAAAACAGATTTCAAACAGGAAAAGCACAAATTAGCTTAGAAAGCATTACAGGGAGATAAATAAGACTTGGGCATGAAATTCAAGATTGTATTTTGGGAGGGGAGCTCACTGAACAACCCCTTTAAACGATACAATTCTTTCCATCTGAAGCTGTCACTTAAGGGAGCTATGGAGCTTGCTGTATGGATATTATTTATTTAAAGATTTAATTGAAATAGTTTCAGAAGTTTCAAAGTTTGAGAACGAACTTTCTATATTCACAACAGTGTGTACAAATTGCAAACGGATGTGCAGGTTCACTTGTTTGTTTCTAGTATACAAAAGTGGTCATGAATGTATCATGTAAGTTCATGTAGTATGTTTCCTTACTTACCGATTTAGGGCGTGTCCCCACGGCAGAGGACAAATACCGGTCGGTTTACCCGACCGGTATCTTTCCTGTTTTGCGGCCGTCCCCACGGCCGCGGGGGGGAGGGGCTGCTTTTCTACGCTATGAGCGGAGAAAAGCGCTCCCCCATTACAAACACAGATTCCGTCCGAAAACCGGACGGAAGATTGTGCTTGTAGAATGTTTTGCGGGTGGACCGCAGGCGGGAGAACCGCCGGATGGAAAACCCGTGCAGTGGGGACTGCTGCACGGGAATTCCATAGTAGTTCTTTGTGATCATTTTCGGCCGGTTTTTCATCCCTCCTGAAATAGCGGACAACAACCCGTGCCGTGGGGACATGCCCTTACTGTTTGATTGAGTTTAGTTTCAAAACTTGAGCACTTGAGCACTGGAGCTGTGGCAGGGATTGTTGTCTGTCTTTGGAGTTTAGCAACAGTAAGTTGTCATTTGCAATGTGCCCAAAAGTCTTACAGAATGCTGCTAGGAATTTGGAAGTAAGGAAAATGGAGGTCCTGGAAGTCCTAGTGGTTTGAAGACGTTAGATCATGTACTTGGTTGGAGTTTAGACACATACAGTGAAACATCTTTGAGCTGACCACCCAAATAGGATCTTCTGGCAGAAGAGGGTCTACAGTATGTGTAGGAAACTGAAGATTCTGCTCCAGATCGAAGAGGTGGGAAAATAATGCTAGACTCAAAAAAGGACAATGACAACTTCTTAAGAAAAGCTAATAGCCAGCTCTTGCGACCCCATTAAAACCAAAAAAAAAAGGAATACTTACTGTCCTCCAGTCCCCGGTTCCAGTGCTGCGGCTCTCCAGTTTTTATACTTGAACTTCAAGATGAAAAGTCACTGCTGTAGCGGATATGTGCCACTCATATACATAAAAAGTGAACAGCTCTGAATGGTGAGTAGTAGAGGCACCTGCATCAGTGACGTGGCCATCCAGAAGTACAAGAATGAAAAACAGAAGACTCGAGAGACACTGGGACCGGGGACTGGAGGAAGGCTATTAGTTTTTCCTAAAAAAAAGAAAAAACTCTTTTAAGGCCATACCTTGTAATAGAGGGCAATATGCTGGTGCTGTATAAAGACTGATACGTAGTAGTAGAAAGTTGCTCATTATCTCCAACAAATATGACCATTGGTGTGCTTAGGGCTAGCAATAATACCCACTTTTCCTCTATCCCATCATTGTACCCATGATGTGAGTAGTTATTGGCATTTGGATAGTTACAGGTGCCAATGTTCAGCCATGATGAAATTTCTTCCTTCTATTCTTAGTCCTGTAACCTTTAAAGATCGAGCCAAGCATCTGAGGCACTTGTGTCATAGATATTCGGACAACATGTCTTACGGATCTCTAGATAAACATCTATTAGGGTCAATGATACATTAATAGTCAAAAAAGCAAACTGTCCCTATTAGAAATAACTGATACCCAATGCATGTTGGTACTTATTATAGTGATAGCGAAATAGGAGAAGACGGAATCCTTCATCTCTGTGAATTAGAAACGATGAGCACTGTAATTGAAAGAGGTTGTCTAGAGTTAGAAAAATTGGCTATGTTATTCCAGAAACAGGGACACACCTGTCCATGCGTTGTGTCTAATATGGTTGCTCTCCTCCTGCAATACCACACACAACTTACAGATAGGCTTGGCGCAGTTCCTGGGAGAAAGCAACCAGTTTTTCTAATCTGAGATGACCCCTTTCCATGGCAACATGGATTTCGAGGTATCCTCTTTGTAGATAGAACTATATACAGTCTGAGATCTGTTGACACCACTGAGGGGTAATAGATCCCATTGGATTAGCTACAAACTCTTTAAAGAGGTTGTCCACTCAATTTCAGGTTGCTTATTCTTGATCTATATACCCTTAATGTTTTTGTTGGGCTAAAACAATATTAAAGGGGCCGTCCACTTTAATAAAATTATATTTACATGGGGCCAGGGTGGGGAAAAATAGAAAAAAAAAAAATATACTTACCTCCCAGTCCCCCACTGCCGCAGTTCTGGAGCTTCCAGGGAGCCGCTGCTTTTAGCTTCCAGGTTCTTGTCCCAAATTCCTGCTTTATTCACTTACCATGGAGTGCGAGCCTCTCCTCTGTTTCAGAACCCCAGGGAGTTAAATTATTATTAGCCCATAAAAACATTTAGAGCAAGTAGACCAAGAATACGCCTGCTGGAATTGGGATCCGGAGTGCACAAATTTTTGTTGTTCCATGATAGGTGAGACTTATGTTTTTTGCCACTGATGTACATAATATGGAGAATGGTGTAGAAGGAATAGTGCTTACGGTAGGGTTGAATTTTGGGCTGCGCATAGGATGATATCAAGCACTAAAACATTATATTGGTCTATTTGATAATAGAAACAGATGCGTCGTGTCATCTGTGTCAGAGAATATAGGATCCAAGAACTTCACCCTTAAACAAGTTCCCCTTAGTGGTGGCAATAATTTATTATTAAAATAAAAATCTATGCTTGGATTTTAAGCTCTTAATCTGAAAGCATGGGACAGAATGTTGGACCAAATATAACATGATGTTAGGTGGACATTCACTTTTACTTACCACCAAATACCAAACTTCTCCTCTAGAAGTTTAATGTGTTATGTATCCAGGACTTGCTTACTCCTGGAGAACTACAGCTACCCATGCATGGGAAAATTTAGTATTGATCAAGAGTGTTGAAAAGCCATAGGGGAAATATTTCCTATGATACTAATTTTCCCTATAGTAAATCATGTCCATAGTGGACAGTAATATACCGTTATGTTGTCACGTGTATATTTTATAGGGAAATCGTAAAGTAAAGCTAAAAACTCTAATCTGTGATTTCATACATTCCTTGTTCTGGCCCATACAGCAGTCATCGCTTGTCTCTCAGTACATACATGACATTATTCAGATCATAAAACAGGTTGGTTAAACAGACTATGGAGCCATCTGCTGGGAAAAAGGGATATTTTTCGAAGAGACTCTAAACCCAAGAATATCCTCACGTGCTGCAGTTAGTCTGTATTTTCATGACCGTATGACAGCTCCACGTGAGAACCATAATTTTTACAATAGTTCCATTCACAAGCTGCTGTAATGTTCCCTCTGTGCACACCCTGCCACATGCATGAAAACTGTCTAGGTATAAAACTCACTTTGTTGCCCATAGCAATCAATCAGAGATCCACGTTTCATTTCATATAGTGCTCTGGAAAAATTAAACGGGCGCTCTGATTGGTTGCTATGCTCAACAAAGTGAATTTTAGACCTAGACAGTTTTCATACATGTAGCCCCTGTGTCTTCAGATCCTGCAGGTAACCCAATGTATATGAGGGCATATTGGATTTCCACATGCACAGTCCTGGGAGATAAGTGGTCCCAGGAGGGTCTGGCTGTAGCTTATCTCCCTCTCTGTCAAATTGAATCTAATTCTAGAGCACTTTTTTATGTTGCATTTCCATCTCATAAGTGATTGATAAGATTTATGAGGATCCAACTTGTAAGACTCCCACCAATCTTGGCAATAACCAAGCTCTGCATTCCGTTTATGGTGGGTGCCAAGCAGCTGCAGTCATTTGCTGCATTTCCCCTGCACTACGGAGGGTTGGGTGCTGCTGTGCAACGAAAGACTGTGGCCGAATGGTGTGGTCCAGAGGCGTAACTTCAAGCTCTTGGGCCCTGGTGCGAAAAGTGAAATGGGGCCCCCCCAGATACCATGCACCATTTACAATGCTGGTATCTTCTTATGTGGCAGGAGGGCTTTTGGGCCCCCTCAGGCTGCTGGGCCCGGTAGCGACTGCTATCTCTGCACCCCCTGTAGCTATGCCCCTGGTGTGGTCCCTTCCTTGTCAGGATCCTTGGGTGTCACACTCTCACCAATCACAACGTGATCACTAGTGTTGTGCTTCCAATTCAGGTCAAAGTCAAATTCCCCCTGTCCCACCTTAAAATCATCCATAAACTGAACCCTAAGTTATGGTTGTTCAAGTGGTTTTAGTGGGGTAACTTACCAGTCCAGCAGCACAATGCTCTCATTGTGGTCTAACTTCCAGTCCAATGTCAATTCTGGCTACTATGCCATAGGCTCAGTGTTATGGTAACTAGAACTGACGGTGCCTGGGGCGTTGAACCAGAAGATAGGCCACAACAGGAGCATCACTGTAAGCCAATAAAACCACTTAAACAGCCCAATCTAGGGCTACAGTTATGGTTAGAGTTAGAGAAAAAATTCAGGATGGGAATGTCCCAAACCGGAACCTGTTTCGAACCAAACAAGGTCCCATTCACGCAACACTAGTGATTGTATAAACTAGTGACATACAATCACTTTATGAGATGGGTGTACTCCTTTAACACTCTCACGTAAGATATCGTAAGTGATGTTGAGCAGTATTTTAAACACTTTTATATCATATAATCAGGCAACACAACAAGTTGCACGCATAAGACTGGGTTGCACTTTTTACCTGCATCAAAAATACCAGGTACAAAATAACATGGGTTTTTTAATTTATCTACACTTCACCTATGTTCCAAATTAGTTCATTAAAAAATAAAATAAAAAGAGGCATCTTTTGAAAAACATGTTGAGAAATGCAAGAAAAATGCAACATGTGAGCCCAGGCTTAATCAGCTGGATGGACCCGCAATGCATCTTGGGCCTAGTCCCTTCTTCTCGGCTCAATGGCCGTATCTTCACCTGGTATATGTCCCTAGATGCGATGTATGTGCTTGCATCATTGTGTTTACCTTGTATAGCCGGCTTCTGAATAAACTGCATTATTTCATGCTTTACTGGCTGCGTGTTCTTTGTGTTCTGGTCACAATTCCTCTAAACAAGCATCCTTCACTAACGCTCAGAAATGTGGCTCAGCGGGATCCTGCCATTCATTCTGAAGAGCTGACAAGCGTTGTGTCGAGTGCAGAATTCTCATATTTGTGGAAAAACACGAGCTATCAGTCTTGTATCTTTATCTCCAGTAAAACAATATGTCAGCTTATTCCGGCAAAAACCTTCAAGATGTAAATTGGATATTGTATGGTAATTACACATTCTTACTTATGATATGTGTATTGTGACTGCTGAGCGATGTCAGGACAGAACAGTAACCAAAGAAGAACACAAAATATACTTAACCCTTTAACCCATTCCCGCCGCAGCCATTTTTATTTACATTGCATTTGCCTTTCGAGCTATGATTTTTTCATCCAAATAGACGTATGAGAGCTTGTTTTTGGCAGGTTGTATATTTTTAATGGTACCATTGACAGCACCATATAATGTACTGGGAAACCAAAAAAAATCTTTGTGGTTTTTGTTTTTTGAAATTTGCTTTGCAGTGCCATTTTCTGGGACCAATAACTTTTTTTTTTACTTTTCTGTATATTGAACTGTGTGTGGGCTCGTTTTTGTGCTGGATGACGTTCAGTTTTTATTGCTACCATTTAGGGATCAGAAAAAAATGGGACATTATTTACTCAAAAACACAGACACAAAGCTATACTTACAGCTCAATAGCTGGACTATGGACTGAATCCAGCAGGAGACAATATAAGTCCCAGTGCTATAAGGGAGAAATATGACAGCTGCAGATAACTAATGAGCACCAGCTCACACACCCCTCCACTAGAAGGCAAATTAAAAAAAAAACTGCACATTGGATAAGTACCAGTTCACACCAGTATGGAGAAAAGCCATAATATCATGCAAGGTGAGAGTGCACAACTGCAAAAAATACTGATAAGACAACCACTCACACACCTTCTATGCATAACCGGGGTGGTTGCTAGTATTGTAATTGCATATACTGTAGGTAAGAGCAATATAAAGAACGTCAATTATACGGTTATGTGTGGTTCATCATGCTGGCTTACAACCTATGACGCCTCTACTATTTGACTGAGACCAGCATATTTCAGGTGTCCAACACAAAATACTGACATCCTCTGCTTCCCAGGATCTAGGGCAAAAAATTACACACGGGAAAAATATCAAATATGAGGTTTTAGTTGATACACTGGCCACTATATTCGCAAGCTTGAGTCCCTATGTTAACAATTTACAAAAATAAATCACCATTTTGGGATACATGCCATTTTTAAATTTTCGCATTATATTTACATTTTTTCATATTTTTAAAACTTTTAAACTTTTTTCTAGTATTATTCGTTCCATTAGATTACTTGATCACTCAAATAAAGTCATGTAAATTGTAATGACAAAACAAGACTTTGAAAAAACAAAACAAACTTTTTTTTTAATCAAAACTGATTTTTACATGTATATGTATTTTCGTCACAGTCATAATTGTGAGAATTTTTTTCAGCCTCAGTAGGGAAAATGTATTAACAAATTTCAATTACTGTGTTATAAAAAGTCACAAATTTGCTCCCACACATGAGCCCTATGCCAACCACAGCACCCTCTACTGAAGTGTCTTTTCAATGCTTTTAAAAACATTTGTATTACCTCCTATTGTACTTTAAGGCTATGTTCACACGGCTTATTCTGGGACGTATTTCAGCCCGTAATTCGCTCCGTACTGCACGAATTACGGCTGAAATACGTCCCAGTCATTACGGTAATCCTCAGTTCTCATAGAGAACTATGGATTACGTCTCCTCTCCCTGCTCGGCGAATACGGCAAGCAGGGAGAGAAGTGACATGCTACTTATTCACGGCGTATCTGCGCCGTGGATAATGCATGTCTATGGGGCCGGCAAGTAAGCCATTAAGCCATGTGAACATAGCCTAATAGAAAATTAACCCATACCTACTTCTTACATCACCACAATTCCCGCAATGCCCGAGCTCCAGTGTCCCTTTTCCCCAGTCCTTCAATCATGATGTTACATTCATGGATCAAAGGATCTCTGGCCTCTCAAACCAATCTCTGGCCTCAGCAGTCACATGCTTGCATGTATAGAGGGCAGTAATTGGCTAAAGCATCATGTGTCCATTAACATGAAATCATTAGTGACGGATCGGGGGAAGCACTGGAGCGTGGGCATTGTGGGAAGGGTGGTGATAGGAGAGGTCAGTATGGGTTAATTTACTATTTTAGCACTCCCTGATCCCTCATTAATGATGTCTTGTTCATTGAGCACGTGATGCTGCAGCCAATCACTGACCTCTGTATATGCAGACATGTGACTGCTGAGGCCAGAGATTGGTTGCAGCATCCTTGTGATCCATGAATGTGACATCATCAGCTTGGGCAGTGCTAGCACGGTGGTGATGGGAGAGGTAAATATGGGTTAATTTATTATATTAGCACAGTGGGAGGTCATATGAAAACCCTTTCAACCACAAATGACCCTATAATGTCTGTCACACATATGGCTATGCTAGTGGCTATCGACTGCACAGTAACTAAGGCCACCCACAGATGCCTCCACTGACAGCCACATGACTCTATGCAAGCAGAGTAAGGCCGTGTTCACACGGCTTATTCCCGACGGATTTGTAGCCGTATTGAGCTCACAAATCCGCCGTGAATAAGGGGCGGGACGGGGCGGGGCCGGAGCGCGGTGGGGGCGCCGGTCCCGGCCCCATAGACAATGCATTGTTTACGGCGCGTCCGCGCCGTAAATAATGTGCATGTCACTTTCTCCCCCCGCGGCGGATATTCGCCGGAGCGGGGGGAGCGACGGAATCCACAGTTCTCTATGAGAGCAGTGGATTACCGTAATGACAGGGACGGATTGGCGCCGTACTGACGCGCAAATCCGGCGCGGAGTACGGCGCCAATCCGTGCCCAAATAAGCCGTGTGAACGAGGCCTAAGGGTATGTTCACACGATGTACTGCGGCGCGTACAGTACGCGCCGCGGTACATCATGTGTTTCGGAAGCTCGTGCTAATACGTGCGTCCCCCCTCGGCCCCATTGACATTCATTACTCGCAGCGCGTATTCGTCGCAGGTAATTGACATGTCACTTATCTCCCCGCTTGTACAATTTGATAGGAGGCGTAATCCATAATTCTCTATGAGAACTATGGATTACCGTAATTTCGGCGCGCATCTCACCCGTATTAGAGCGCAAATGCGCACCGAAATTACCCCGTGTCAACAAAGCCTAAGGCAGATTTATCAAAACTGGTGAAAAGCAAATGTGGAGCAGGTGCCCCTAGCAACCAATCAGGTGGCAGCTTCATTCATAAACTGGTCTCTGAAAAAAAAAAGCTGGAATCTGATTGGCTGCAATGAGCAGCTCTGCTTTTTCCAGCTCTAATATATCTGTATATATAGTAGCAGGGTCACATCTCACTGAGGTCGGCCCATGCTTACTCTCTAGGCTGGGCTCATCTCAGCACTGGACACTACTAGAAGGACTTTGATGACAGTCACATGACGCCCACCTCACTTTTTCATTGGTCAGGGTCATTATTTGACTGTGATGTCATTAAGATACTTCTGCCCCTTCTCGAGAATCGAGATCATCCTCTGTTGTTTTAGTATGTCTTATAATGAGGGCTAACTCTTGGGCCCTGGATGGTAGCCCATAGTTGGGCCCATTTAGTATGACAATCCTGCCATTGTTCTTTGTAGATCGCACTGTGGCACATTCATTATGTGGTTAGACAATTTATGACCAAATTTCATGCGCATAATAAAGGCATAGAATGCGCCTGATTTTATGAACCCGCAGGTCAGCAGGTCATAAGTCAGGCGTATTCTAGCGCAAGGGCGATATTTCTGGCTCAGGTATACCACTAGAAATGCCATAGCGAAGCTATAAATATGTAGCTTCGCTACAGTTCTAGTGCGCCCTGCCTCCTATCTACTGCCTACCTACCTGGGGCCTAACAACCTACCTACCTGGGGTCTAACTACTGCCTATTTACCAGGAGTCAATCTACCTACCTATGGCCTACCTACCTGGGACCTAACTGCTGCTTGCCTAACTACCTGGGGCCTACCAACTTACTTACCTACCTACCTGGAACTTACAAACTTACCTACCTAAGGCCTACCAACCTACCTTGGGTCTAACAACCTATCTAACTCAGGTCTACCTAGCTACTTAGAGCCTAACTACCTACCTGGGGCCTTGCCCTTTTACTTACCTACCTGGGGCCCTGCCTACCTACCCACCTGCAGCCCCTACCTACCTGTTAATATGAATTTGAGACGTACAGGTCATAGCTGAAGTATAATCTCCAGGGGGTTAGTCACTTGTTCCTCCCTTACCCCCTAGGAGACTGTGTCTCTAAGCTGTACTCGCTATTACACCAATAGGAAAAGCTAGTTACTGCGAGCCTGACAAATATGTGCTATGGATGAAGAATAGACATATGACTAAACTGGTAGACAAGTCTGACGCCAGGAGTTACCAAACAAGCTGAAGTAGAAAGAATTGGATATGAAGTGAATAGTATCTCTAAGGCACAAGCCAGGAAAAGTAAGGAGAAGGAGACAAATAATGATGCAAATATTGATTATATATCCACCTATGATAGTCATGCAGGCATCATAAAACAAGCAATATTAAAATTGTGGAAAATTTTGGATAAATATGGTACATTATTTATTGACGTGCCTGAATTTATATATCGTGGAGGAAAAACAATAGGGAATCACATTATGCAGTCTGATATACAACAACAAAGGCTAAATAAACACAACAGTGATATAAAAAAATGTGGCATCTTTCCATGCTTAAATTGCCAAAACTGTACAAGCATAATTAAAGGTGATAAGATTCATCACCCTATGAAAGGATATTTCATACAGATTAAAGGCTATTTTACCTGCCATACTAGGAATGTGATATATTTATTGCAGTGCCCGTGTGGTAACATTTATGTCGGGCAAACATCTAGAAGGGATCGGGAAAAAGGATTTAATGAACACAGGTTTTTTGGACATCAAAACCCCCGGCCAAAAAGTCCCTTAGACAGCAGGGGAGAAAGGTGAGTACTTGTATTTTTTATTTTTTTTAAAACACTGCCTATACCTGCCTATGGGGGACATATACCTGCCTATACTTGCCTATACCGCCATGGGGGACATAACCTGCTCACCTGCCTTGGGGGGGACTTAAATGCCTATACATGCCAGGGGGTATATTAAACTGCCTAACCTGCCTATGGGGACTTAAACTGCCTATACTTGCCTATCCCTTTTTGGGGAGGAATTAAACTCCTATACCGCTTATGGGGACATATACCTCCCTATACCGTCTAGGGGGGACTTACCGCCTAGGGGGGACATTTCAACTGCCTATACCTGCCAAAGGAACATTAAACTGCCTATGTAATTTTTTTGAACCATTTTTATTTTTGAAATTTACCAGTAGCGCTGATTTCCACCCTAGGTTTATACTGGAGTCAATAAGTTTTGCCAGTTCTTTGTGGCAAAATTAGGCTTATATTTGGGACATCTTATATTCGAGTATATACGATATATGAAAAGTGTTGGCACACAGGTGAAATATAAATTTTTTTTTAAAATATGTGAAAATTTAAAGTAGTTATGTCTATTTTTATTTGATTTGGACATAAAGGTTTTGTGATAAGAGGGGAAAGGAAAAACAACATTAAAGGGGTTGTCTCACTACTAGATTTCTTTTTATTTAAAGACCTCAAAACAAGCACTTTGAATATTTCCATTAACAGTGTCCTACCTATTCCCAAAACCCCTCTTTTATGGGCTGCATCGGCCCAGGGCACTATAGCTACAGATTTTTGCTCTCTCCTGATAGGGTGCCAGTGCTGGCACTTAGCTACAGACCGGGGGTCCCCAGGAGCCCCAGCACTAAGGCCTTTAGCCGTAAAACTGAACCAAAAATAAAACTGGGAAAACAGGGCTGAGGTAAGAGAACGGGAAATAACAACCCTTTAAGTCGAACCACTTAGAAAAGGAGGTGCGTCCTCGAAACATAGTGGGTGTGCTCCCAAATGTAAGGAAGACTTTTTCCAGGAGAGGCTCATTACCATAAAGTAAGAACTCTACTAGTATACTATGTAAAGAATTTACAAAGTTTATTTGTGGTGATTAACTATATGCTGTGAAAATTATAAGAAACGGTAAGATACGTGTTGCTTAAAATCAAGATAAAAATGTAAGTGTCTTAATTGCAGGATATTAATTTATGATATCTACCACTATATGGTGTGAGCAGCAACCGCTCTGGGATCATGGCAAAGTCCAACTTTGACAGAGACATATATTTGGTTTACGGAGCAAACCAAATATGGTTTGCTCCGTATTTAATTGGCGCTCGTGCATCAAAAACAAAGACAACAGGTGCAAAAACATAAGCAAAGCAAAACAGAATGAACTCTTGCTCGTCTGAGCACTGGCTAATACAGTGGCAGTTCTTCTCACTATCATCTTAATAACTCCCGTGGCTCCACTCTGTAGCTTCTCAGATCAAATGCCTTTTGTTCTGGGTAACAGCCACACCTAGTCAGCTGACTTATATTGGCCAACAAAACTCTGGCCTGGAACATGGGGAACTGCTCCCGGTAAGAGCCGTCCTGGGCTAAGCTGTTTGCCAACAGGTATACTAGCTGTTCAACATACGCCAACTACATATCGCAGCTGACACAACAAAAACCAATGGCTCCTACCTCACCAAGGCCAGTACCTTGGCTAGTACCTTGGTGCCATGTAACTGCCACCTTCCAGTGGCGGGACCATGCGACTTTCTTCTCCCTTGAAGTCGCTTGCCACATATTTACCATTGTGCATGCACAAACCTGGCTGGGGTATACACACCATCTCAGATCTTTCCAGCTGCCACCTTACAATGGTCACTGTATGAAGGTAATATACAGTCTGCAGAGCCTGTGTACACTGATATCTACCACTATATGGTCACTGTATGGAGGTAATATACAGCCTGCAGAACCTATGCACACTGATATCTACCACTGTATGGTCACTGTATGGTGGTAGTATACAGTCTGCAGAGCCTGTGTATACTGATATCTACCACTATATGGTCACTGTATGGATGTAATATATAGTCTGCAGAGCCTATGTACACTGATACCTAACACTATATGGTCATTGTATAGTGGTAATATTGGTCCTTGTATACTGATCTTTATTCAGTAATAGTGTAGGGGTATTATTCAGACACTATGTGGTGGTAATTTGTGGTCGTGTTCTGGCTATATAGTCAGGTCCTTATGTAGTAGCGTTATTGGTAATGATGGTCTTGGTATAGTGGGATTTGTTTGGAAGCAGTATGATGATGATATGTATGGTGGGGTATTTGTTCCATTTTATAGTAACTGCATGACTATTATTAAGAGGTACTGGTACATTTTCAAGGGTTTGGCAGGAGGGATGCCATCCAAAAGTTTGCTATGGGGTCCAGCCTTCTCTAGTAACGCCCCTGCATAGCCTGTCTAATTATTATACAATTTTAGAAAATTTGTCCCCAGGTCCTCATTGTGAGGAAGGAAGCATCACAGAATTTGAGGGTCCTGAGGACTTGACTTGAGGGTCGAGGAAGAGGCTTGACAGAGTTTTCAGAAAACTGACCTCAGAGACTGGTTTTCTGTTGGTGTAGACTAACCTTAAGTATGGCATTTAACATATTCCTGACATATTACGTACATTTATATTATGAATTCAGTAAGGGAATATAAAGGGGGCTCACTTGCTCCATAGGTGACATGATGATGATTTTAGTTATACCAGGGGCATCACTAGGCATTTTTATGCGGGGCACAAGCTTGGAGCACCGACGATCTGTTCAACTGTATGTGCATCCTCTGGACACACATACAGCTCAGGTTCGTACTTAAGTGCCTGCAGGGAGGGAGGGCGACTGCTCGAGGTGTCGGGCGCTTCAGAGGGAGGAGGGGGCACCAGCTGATCACGTAGTAAAGTTCCTGACTGACAGGGTGCAGAGCACTGCAGCCACATTCAGCACAAGAGTCAGGAAGTTCAGCCTTACACAGTGAGTGAAAGGCTCTCTGCCCCCTGCTGCGCTCGGCTCCGCCCCCTGCTGTGCTCCCAGGTCTCACATCATCTCCTGCAGCTACAAGGCTTTCATCATGGTGCTGGCAGCAGCTTCCACACGTGCCCATATCATGAAGGTCTCAAGTGAGTGAGTAGCCTCACTGTAGAGACCAGGACTAAATAGTATAATAGTATGAGAACATCAACTTCATGAAAATGAACTGTACTGAATGTATATATGTTGTGTATACATGTGTGCGTGTGTGGATGTGTATACATGTGTGTGTGTCTGTGGATGTGTATAC
>JAODAL010066748.1:0-17621 GCA_025379985.1 Phyllomedusa bahiana
TTTTCTGTCCTTAATAAATCCTTTGGCGGGGCAATCCCCTAATAATTTTTGGGGGTTTTTTTCAAAAATACTCCGTATATGGGCCCCCCTTTTTTTTCCCCCTTAAAACCTTTTTCCCCACAACAATTTAAACTTACTGGTCAAAAATTTTAACCTGGGCAAGACTTGGAACCTTTTTTTAAGGGGGGAAAAAACTACATTTCCCTTTTCCCAGTCTCCGGTACTTTACCATTAAAGGGGGAAATGGGCAAAATATCATGTACGGGGGGCAAAAACCGAAAACCCCGAACTGGGCTCTTTAAGAACTTTTGGGGTAAAAGGGGCCATCAGGCCCTTTGGACCCTTTTGTTCCCCATTAAATTTTATTTAACTTGGTTTTGGGACTTTTTCAAAAAACACTGAGCCAATTAATTATACGAGGGTTTTAGGGAAATTTTTGTAAGGGTTTTGGGTATTGGATCCCCGACCACCGCAAGCGATGGAAAGTTAAGCCACGCCGGGGAAAGGGAATCTAAAAAGGGGCCCCGGGTTTTCACCAAAGCCCGGGCCGAAAAGCGGGAGGGGATTTTGGGCCGGGCGGCGTGAGGCTACCGGGCCCATCCCCCCTGACGTAAACCTTGCTTGGGGTGGCGGGGCCGAGATGCGGGCGTGGAAACCGAATCGTATTTCCGAGAATCGTAAGTCTTGGGCAGGCAAAAAGTTAAAGGACGGGCCCGGCAATGGTTCGAGGTCGGGGACAGGAGGGAAGGGTTTCGGGGCAGGCGGAAAAGGGGTTTGGGGAGTCGAGAAACTAAAAGGGGGTCTGGTACACGGAAAGGCGGGGGAATACACTTTGGGGAACCCTTAGCAAAGCACGGGGCAACATAGATCCCAAGGAGTTTTTAGGGGGAAACCAACCTTAATTAGGGAAGGGGTTTTCCCTGGCATTTTACCCAAATTAACCGGCGCTGGCCCTTTAAAATTTTCCTCGGGGAACGAGCGCCGCGGCCTTAAAAGGACACGGGCACGCGCGCCTGGGGCCGGGGCAAAAGGACGGCGGACGGCCCCCAAGGAAGCGGGGTTAGGTGGTCCCGGGTAGTTGCAGACCCCCCGGGCCCCGTCCCGGGTCCAGCGGGGGCACCCGACCCCGGGGGGGAACCCGGGGGGGGGGTCCCCGGGGGCCCCCGGGCGGGCCCAAGGGTCCGAGGAGCAGGGGGTGCCGTGAAAAGTACCCCCCCCCCCCCCCCCTTAGGTCTCCCCCTCTTTTTAGGCTGAAGGAACTTACGGAAAAGGGGTCTGGTTTCCCAAAATTTTGGGGCCCTCTGGTTCCCAGGCCCTCTTTTCCCCCGGGGCCCAAGAAGCCCCTCCAATCAACAAGAAATAATCGCTTTACCCTGACAAATCTTCATGTCCAGGATGTCCTTCCCACTTCAAAGAAAACCGGGGTTTCCCTTAGAATCGGAGATTGAGGCCGGGGCGCCCCTTTTTTTTCCCTGGGGGAAAACCCGGTTCGGGACCCAAGGCTTCAGGAGGGAAACTTAAAAGGCGTTGGGGACCCGGAAGAAGGAGGCAGACAAGTTTAAAAGGACCCCGGGTTCAGTTGTCCCCAGAATTCTAAAGGGGTCCCAGAAAACCCCGGACCAAATTTTAAAAAACTGGGGTTTTTGGGGGCTTATTTTCCCTTTAACTAGAGCCCCACCCAAACCCCGGGGAGGAAACGAAAGGGGAAGGTCCTCTTTTCCCTTTGTCGGGCCTGGGTCTTCATAGGGGCCCGGGGAAGCCTGGGGGTAGGGGCCTTTGTCGGGCCCTTCTCCCCAAATGGTCTTGTTTATCCAAAAACCCTTTGGAATTGGGTTCCCCGGCGGGGCCCCTTCGGGAAAAGCCAGGGGGAGGGGGGCGTGGGCCCGGCCGAAGACCACCGGGAAAGGAAAGGGGCCAGTAGAGTCGGAGGTGGGGCAACTGGGGACAGTTTTTTCCTTCTTTCCGGGACACGAAGGGGCCCGTAGATACTCTCCCAAAATTTTGGTTTTACCCTCTCCACCTGTCCATTTCGTCTGGGATGATAGGGGGGAAAGAAAAATCCACTTGTTTTGGGCCCAAACCGGGAACATAAAGGAAACCCAAAAATTTTTGGGACAAACTGGACGCCTCGGTCGGAAAAAACGATGGGGGAAAAGGTAACCCCCAAGTAGAACAAAAGATTTTAAAGGTAGAAGTTTTCCTCCCAAAATTGGGGGGGGAAAGAAGGGGAGACCGGGGAAGGGGCACAAAAGGGGGGACATTTTAGAAAACGGTCAGTGCCCAACCCAGTTTGAACCCGATTTTTCCCGACGAAGGAGGGAGGCCCCGTGTTTAAAAGCCCCATGCCTATGTGTTCCATGGGGGGATTCTGGAACGGGGCAGGGGGACTAAAAAGACCAGGGGGGGCCTATGGGGGGAATGAACCTTTTTTTGGGGGCAAAATTGGTTTGGGGAAAAACAAAGTCCTTGACGTCTTGGAGAAGGGTTGGCCACCAAAGTAGGACGTGAGATGGAGCATTAAGGATTTTTCGTACCCCGGGAGGGGCCGGCCAAAAGGGAAGAGCAAAGCCCCAACCCAAATTTCCCCTCCTCCTGAGGGGGCGGGGCGAAATTAAGGTTCTGCCGGGAGGAACGCTGCGGGGGATCCCACCAAAGAGCCACGTGGACCATTCTTTCCCAAGGAGCGATGATATGCTGTTTACCATTTTTCCTCTCCGGTAACGCAGAAAGAAGGGGAGAGGGCATCCCCCTTTGATTTTTTTCTGGGGGCCGTGGGGAAGTGGATCTTAAAAATCAAAACGAGAAAAAAAAGAGCCCAAACCCGGGGCCTGGCGAGGATTTAGGGGGCGGGAGCCCCGTCTGTAGGGTTATTGCAGATTTTTTTTGGTCTGTAAAAAAATAAATTGGGGATTCGAGGCTCCCCCCCAAAAGAAGGGTGGGGCCTTTTTCCTTTTGCCCATTGGGCCAATTTTTAGGGGCCCCAACAGCTCCCATCCCCCAAATGGCGAAATTTTCGTTCTCCCAAAAAGAAAGTTTTAAAGAAAAAAAAACCGGCATGTGACGGTTTTCCCTTTGGGGGCCCCTTCTGGGCAGCACCGCCCCTACTCCCACGGAAGAGGCATCTCCCTTTCCAGGCTAAAAGGGTCTCTCAGGATCCGGAACGGCCCAAAAAAGGGGTGGGGAAAGAAAAAGGGGCAAGACTTTTTTTTGGGAGAACGTTCCTCGGCAGGATGGGAAAAAGGGCATCTAGGGTTTAAAAGCGTTTTTCCCAGGTGAGACCCCCAACAAGGGGAGCCAAACCTTTTTTAGAAAAAATGGGGAATAAACTCCCGGGTTTGGGTTTTTGGCGAACCCCAAAAAAATTTTGAACCCCCCGGAGACCGACGGGGGGGGGGGCCGACTTTTTAAAATTGGGCTGAAAATTTTGGGCAGGTTTCCACCCTGGGGGGCCTCGATCAGAGACTTTTGTACCCCGGGAAAAAGGAAAAGGTTTGGCCCCTTTGGAAACCCGGGGACACTTCTCCATTTTGGGGATACAGTCGGTTGTCCCCAAAGGGGGAACCGCCAGGACTTGGCGTATTTGTCTCCGGGGGGCCCTGTATTTAAAGGGAAAAAAAATCAAAATTTTCGGTCCTTTTAAAACAATGACCCCCCCCCAAAGGTGTACGGGCAGGCCCCGGGAACAGGTCTTTGAAAAACCTCCGGGAAAAGGGGCCCGGGGTTTTTGGGGCATGCCCAAAAGGCATCACGAGATATTTAATTTTCCGTCTCTTGGTGTTAAATGCCGTTTTCCAATTCCGTTCCCTTTTTTCTCGAATTCTGATGAGGTTGAGGCCCCACGTAGATTCCCAAAACTTGGAAAACAACTCTACCCCCCTTTGGAACATCAAATACCCCGAGATCATGGGAGAGGGTAGGGGTTTTTTTACGGTGATCTTGTTTAGACCCCCTTGGGTCTAGGGCACGGACGGGAGAACCTTTTCCCTTTCTTCGGGGGGGGGGGGGGGGGGACAAAAAAAAAAAAGGAAAACCCCGGCTCCGGGGGGGGGAGGAGGATTTACGGATAAAACCCTTTTCCCGGGCAGTTTTTCTCCAAAATGTTAGTCCGCCCAGGGCTTGAGTCCCCGGGAAACGGACAGGGGTAAAACCCTTTCCCCCCGCAAAAGGGACTTTTTTCCGGGAGGAGGCCCAATGGGGCAGCCCGAAAGGGGCCGGGTTGGGGTGGAAGCGAATGGGCCCCCCCCCTCCTTCTCGGAAATTACACCCCAAAAGTCCCGGGTATCCGGCCGGGCAGGCCGGGGAAACCCGGTTTTGACAAGGGGGGGGCGGGGGGGGAAAGTGGTAGCACCGGGCGTGGAAACCCCTCCAAGCACCCGGTTCGGGGCATTCCGGCCCCCAAACCGCAGGACTTTCGCCCGTCTTCCAACCCAGGCGTGGGGGCGGGGCCCTTTTGCAGCCAGGGAAGCCCCAAGGGGTAAGCCGGGGAAAGCCCGGGACAAAAACGGGGGAACCAAAATTTTCTCTTTATCAGACCCCCCACACGGAAGTCCCCGGGCCGGGGGTTAAATTTTAACCGGGAAGGGGATCAGTGAGGAGCTCCCCACGACCGAATTAGAAAAAGGGAAAACCCCGGTTTCTCCAAGGCCGGACAAACAGGATGCGGCCCCCCGGGGTTACCAAGGGAGGTTTAAAAAGGGAATTTCCCCGGGGCAAAATTCCGGGAGGTTCCCAGGAAGCAAATTTCCGGGAAACCAAGGACCGGGCATCAGAAAGTCCCCTTTCATTTGGCAATCATCAAACGTGGAGAGGGGGAAAACTGCACCTGGGGCCCGCCTCCCCCACGGCACCTGGGTGAGGGGGCGTTTCCCCGGCCCCGCTGAGGACAAAGGGGGACATTTTTCCTGGGAAGTGGTCCGGGGGCTGGGCGGCAGTAGAGGCATACCACTTGCCCAACGGTGGTTCATTTCCCTTGCTCCGTTAAGTGAGCCCGGTTCCATTTGGGCAATCGGTTCCACCCCTGGGGGTTTGGGGGGGGGGTGGAATAGGGAATGCGGAAAAACGGGACCAGGGGAATCGCGGGGACAGGACGGGGCCAAGTCTTTTTTCCTTTGGCGAAGCTCCTCCTGCCTCTCCGCAAACCCCTTTAAACATAAATACAAAGAAAAAAAAAAACAAAAGATGAAATTAAAAACGTTTAGGGGGGGGACGGGGGGTCTCTTGCTCCCAAAAGCGTTTTTAAACCCCTGCGGGAACAGACCCTTCCCTTGAAGGTAGCACAAAAGGGGGGAAAATTTTTTCCATGCAGTTTCCGAACCCGGGGTACGGAATTAAACCGCATACTCCCCAACCCACAAAACCCCCCCCTGACGGAGGCTAAAAGGGGGGCGGTTCCCTGGGCGGAGGAGCGCTGCCGGCTCCCTCGAAGACGGTGGGGAAATTTCCTGGGGGAAGGTTTTGTGGGGTCCGCAGTCACAGGGGTCGCCTCTGCCCCCGGGGGGGGTGTTGCCCAAGCCAGGGCCCTTCCCCGGAAAGTAGACTCACAAAAAAAGGCCCCACCTTAGGCCCCCTCTCCGAGAAAAAACTGATCCGCCATCAGCTCCACGGGCATTGAGCACTGAGTAACCCAAAAACCCCGGGGAGAGCTTGGGGGGCACCGGAAAAAGGGTGGAAAGGGGAGAGGGAGCCGAATTTGGGTCCCACGGTGGCCAAAGGAACAGCAGATGTAGGAAAGGGGGCCACGGATGGGGGCGGAGACTGCTGCTGGGGTTTTAAGAACTGACCCCATCATGGCGGTGAAACTGGCCCAACTTTCTGATCTTTTTTGTGGGGATTTTTTGGGGATTTTCGGGCAACAACGTGGAGATTCCCCGGGGTTTCTTGGCAGGGGGACTTTGGGGGGTTTCCCTTTGGGTGGATCTAACTGTAAGGGCTGGGTAGTGGATCCCCCGGACCCACCCAAGCGATTGGGATTTAAACCACGCCAGGGAACGGAATCTAAGTAGCCCCCGGTTTTTTTTTAAAAACCCGAACCCCCGCAAAGCCGGGGGGTGGACTTGCTGCGGCGGAGGGTAAACCCCGGGCTTTCCCCCCTAAAAAGGGGACTTGCTTGCGGTGGGCAAGGGCCGGGGAGGTGCAGCGTGGGACCAATTGTTTAGGGGGCCGAAAAAATCGGTTAGTCCGGGGGGGGCAAGGGAGAAAGGTCAAAGGGGCAAGGGGGGAAATGGTTCGGGTTCTGGACAAGGGGAGGAAGGTCGGGGCAAGGGGGGGCAGAGGGTTTTTGGGAGTTTGAGAAAAGTTTGCAAGGGGGTTTTGGGACAACCCGGGAAAAGGGGGAGAATTTCACTTTGGGAACGGGTTTGGCTAAGGCACAAAAATAGATCCAGGGAAGGAGTGTTAGTGGGGCGTACCTTAAGTTTGGGGAAGGGGCCCGGGAATTTTTTTGGGCCCTTAACGGGTTGGGGGGGGCCTTTGGGCCCTTTTTAAAAACCTCGAGAAAAAGAGCGCCGGGGCCTGCGCCTTAGGGGACACAGCACCCCTGCGCCTCGGCTGGCAGAGGAACCCCGGAAAGGCACAGGAGGCCCAGGTTAGGTGATCCCCGGGCAGTTGCAAGACCCCCACCCGTACCCGCCCAAAACGGCCCGGGACCCCCCACCCCGGGGGGCACCCGGGAGGGGGTCCGGGTGGGGGCCCTGCGGCCCGCGGGGCCCAGGAAGGCAAGGGGGGGGGGGCCGTGACAATTAAAAAGTTCTGGCAAATACCCCCCATCGCATTGGCCCACCTCCCATAAAAACTATCTCATTGATAGTATAACTTTAACTGAAAAAAACCTTTTTTTGTACCCTCTGTCTTTTCTGGTTTACAAGTGACCAGCTTTTCCCCCTCACAGGTTTTAAGGGGCCCACTTTTCTCTGACTTTTTGGGTTTTTTGGGATTTTTATGCTTAAAGAATTTCTTTTTGGGGTTAGTCCGCGTACTGTATGCTAAAAAAGAAAGGGGGTATTTTATAGCCCCTTTTTGGGGAAACTATTAAATAATTTTAATTGGGGGGCATTTTCTGCCTTTAAATTTCAGTGAATTACGCTGGGGTGAAACAACCCTTTTACCAAAACCCGCCCCCCCCCAATGTTAACAGAAATTTTACATCTTTCATTGTGTCCCACAAAGTGTAAATTTTGTTGTTTTATTACCGGTTTGGGGGGGGCAAAAGGTTTTATAAAATGTTGGTTATAAAGGGGGAGGGATAGACTGTAAATTTTAAGTGTGTTATTTTGGGTGGGGAGAGCATAAATACATTATTGTGTGTTATATGGGGTTTAAGGAAGCAAGTGTGTTACCGGTTTTCCCCGATTTGGGAAACAGGGGTCATTTAAATTTTTTTTAACCCCCCCAAAAAGTCCCACTAAATTTTTAAATTTCGGGGTATGTCCCTTTGCGCGCACTTAGGACACAGGCACGCGGCCACGGGCCGGAAGGTGGAGTGCGGACGGCACAGGAGCGAGGTTTTAGGTGAGTCCCTCGGCAGTAGACAGCCCCCCGGCTCGTCCCGCGGCCAGCAGGCGGAACAACGACCCGGTGGATCACATGAACAGGGGGTCAGGGTGCGCCCGCGGCCAGAGTGGCCGGGGGGGAGCAGAGGGGGCCGTGACAGAGAAGTTAGTATCAGGGAAAATGAAAAAACAAGGAATGTCTTGAAAACACTTCAAATAATATAAGCAAAGGACATACCACATATTGGAGTAGCACAACACTTTCTGGCAAGATAATAGAGGTAGTATAAGTCAAGTTTGTCATTTTTCGGAATAGAAAAGTAGAAAGCCTTTAAGAGCGGTGACTGCAGCGAAGGTACGTCTTTACGCAAAGCCTACTGGATTCTGGAGTTAAAACCAGAATGCATTAGGTTTTAAATCTTCGCAATAGACCTAGTCTTACATACATTAAATGCTAATTTTATTATTGTGATTGCATTTACATGTGTAAAATAAAGTAAAACACATTCTCTTATGGCAATATTAAGATATAAAGTAATTTTAATGTTTGTTAATATTACATTATCCAAAAGTGAAAGCTTGTAGGATGTGACGCAGTTGTATACATGATGTATTTCCCTATACTTAAACTGTTCACTTGGATTTTTAGGGGCTTTGAGCCGTGCAACACAAGGGTGCTAGAGATTAGCCACCTGAAACGCGTTGGTTTTGCCTTGCAATGCATTTCTAATTTTTTCAATCGGCTCTAATATATTTTGAATATAAAGAAACTATCCTTTTTTATACCCAAAGCGATGATGGGGATTTCAGTTTGTGTTTTCATAGGCAGTGTAGGCAGGTTAAGGGCAGGTTATAAGGCAGGTATAGGGCACAGATGTAGGCAGGTATAGGACAGTATAGGCAGCTGTAGGCAGGTATAAGGCTGGTATAGGCGCTGTAGGCTCAGGTTTAGGCCAGCTGTAGGCAGGTTAGGACTGGTCATAGGCAACTGTACGGCAGGTATAAGGCAGGTATAGGAAGCTGTAGGCAAGGCATAGGGCTAGGTATAAGGGCAGAGGTATAGCAGCTGTAGGCAGGTATTAGGGGACAGGTATCAGGAAGGGCTGTAGGCAGGTATAAGGAATTGTATAGGCAGCTGTAGGGCAGGTATAGGGCAAGTTCTAGGCAGCTGTAGAAAAGTATATTGGCAATTATATGGTAGGTGTAAGCAACAATTTCAAAATAAAAAAAACAAACAATCACTTACATGGATCCCCGACTGCTCTGTCTCCCGGGCGCGCTCATCGGTCTTCTAGGCTCAGCGCGGGTGACGTCATCAGGCCGCGCACGCAGCGTGATGAACACGCTGCCTGTGTCGGAGGAGGCCTCCGGACAGCACGAGTCTGCAGGTCCGCCACGGAGGCCACCTTGCAGCAGCACGGAGCGCTCAACTCTGTGCCCCGCGTTGGTATCTTCACTTATATGTGCCTCCGGAGGAGTCAGCATATGGTGATGGAATTCGCGGTCAGTGCCCGGACCACCGCAGCGTCCGGACACTGTGCGCTGTTACTAGGCATTTTCTGATATTATGCGCTCACCTGAGGTGCCGCATATAGCTGAAGCCCTGTCGGCGCCCGGGCCCCATCGAGCGCCCCCACCATCCGAGGCGCAGAACGTAGTTTACTACGTTCTTACTTTCGGGGTACGTCTTACATTAGGCGACGTTCCCCTACAACTCCCCACGCTACGTCTTACTATCGGGGGTGTCTTACTATCGGGGAAACACGGTAGCAGGCTGATTAGCCAAGCGCTCTGCTAACACCGGAGAGTCCTGCCTTTGAACGCTTGGACCGGAGGGCCCGGCTGTTCAGAGGCAGGATGCGCCGGGTCCCGCAGCTCAGCCCTCGCGGCACTGAAACTAAGTTCACTGCCGGTGGCTCAGGAGACCGAAACTACTGGGGTCGTTATGTGTTAGCCACGCGGCCTCGGGGACTCGAGCCCCCTAAGAGCCCAGGCCCCCGTGGCAGACTGGATACGTCATGACTGCCCGGTAGTACGCCCCAGAGAATAGGCAACACAGAGAACATAGTATAATAGCATAGAATATGATATAATAGCATAGAGCATATAATATAATAGCATGGAATAGCTGCTGGATGAGAGATATTTTTTCTCACACCGGGATCCGCCATTAACCTGACTATTTTGTTTATGGAGATTACAGCTTGAAATGTTCCAAGCATTGCAAAGCTTCTAAGCGTTTGTCTTCTCTCTCCATATTAGAATAGAAGCCGCCGGGCTGTACAAGTACTTTTACCTCCATTTTTAAAAGGTTGGGTAAACCCCGGATGAGCGGAACAAATGTCCGGTTGCTTATTGGATACCAGCAGTATAGAAATCCAGAGCCATTGGAAGACATTGCTGGCAGTGGAATCTGAAACCAACCTAGGCCTCATGGTCATGTGGAACCAAGTCGAAGGACCCACCTTAGAGGTGTCTTGGACATTGTGGCCTATTGGTCTTTGGTGAGCGGTGCACTCGTCGCCTCTGATTGACATGGTGGGGCCATGTGCACCAGCCGTACAGAAAGTCCCTATGGTCCCCTATTTCAGAAATACTCCCTGGTAGTTGTATGTTCTCCTTACCTCACCATTTATTGGACATAATTTACCTTAGAAGGAATGTGGCCAAATTAGAAGACCTCTATAATACAGCATCTGATCTGGGCATGCTCGTGTGGGCATCTAGAGGTCTTCAAAGAGGCCTGAGGGCCACTCATCTGAAGTTGATGTAACGGTGTTCTCAACCTTTGATATGAATGACAAGGATGTCATGTAAGTAAATACTTGACTAAGTCAACCACAACTTTTTTTACTTGAGGCTTAAAGCAGCTGACTGAAGCTGACCTATCACAAGGCATTATGGGAAAGGAGCTGAGAAGCTCTAGTGCCCTCTGTTGGATGTAACAAATCCTCAATTTGCTTTTGACCCACCAGATCTATGGAAAGCAAGAAGGGATATCTAGTGCAAAAAGGCATTTTCAAATCTCCACACACCTATATAGGCGCTCTCCCTAGGGAGACATCTTCACTTTTTGAAGCTGACCTATACATGGTTTTATGGCTGTGAAACAGTACTTCTAACAACCTTGAACAAAAACAATCTCATAAATGTCCCTGGGGACTGACGAAAGCTGTAACTGCCTGGGTTACTTTTAAAAAGGAGTTTATTTCTATTATCCAGTTAAGAAGTAATTATAGAAGAGAGGTCATAAAACAGGAAGGACTATGGTCGGACATTATGCAGGTAGATTAACATCTTCTTACCCTATGCAGAACATCATCATCTTAGGAGTCTGGCCCATAATACCCATATGTCTGCATTTAGGGCAATAGGACAATTTGACGTGTTGTACGTGGCTTACCTTACAAGAGGAGTCAAAGGGACAAAGTGAGGTATGGACGGGGGCAATCCAGCAATAAGCACTTTTAGTATACTTAACTCTTTACTAATGATCTCAGCGCAAATGCCTATTCCTCTCTCCACATATCTTGGCGGCTCATATTGTAGTTATGTATTATGTCTGTACTGTGACATCACTGTGTGTATGTTTCCTGTAACTGTGATCATCACTGTGTGTATTTATCCTATACTGTGACATCACTGTGTGTCTTTATCTCCTGTACTGTGAAGTCACTGGGTATTACTTATCCATGTACTGTGACCATCACCTGTTGTATTATTATCCCTGTACTGTGACATCACTGTGTGTTATTATCCTGATACTGTGGACTTCATGTGTATATTATCCCTGTACTGTGACATCACTGTGTGCATTACCCTGTACTCTGACATCACTGTACCAGTATCTGAGCCAAAATGTATATAATAATGAAACTAAAGAGTATCTAGAAGTCAGATTCATTCTTTCCTTCAAAGATAAGTCGCACCAAAATATTTTCCAAGGTTGACTCAATACACTTGTTTTCTGGTCTTCTCGTGTCGGCCCATGAGATTCTACATGGGGTTACATTCTATTGCAAAATCTATACACCACTATGGAGCCTAAAGACAAGCAGCAGACAAGTCCATGCTATGTTCCTATAAGCTTGTGTCGCCATATGGTGCTTATGTGGGATAACATATTCTCTCCTAGAAACTCTGCTCCATAATACTTGGAGATATACAGAGGAACAGCATAGATCCATAGATGTCTACAGACCTCAACTCTTATGCCGTATTTTTTCCCATTTGCTCATTATGCCCCTCACCCCCGTTTACTAATAAATGATCTGCTAAGTTGGGGTGGGGTGGGGGGGGGGGTGGAATGGACCATTGGTCTGATTACTGGTGTTGATGAGGTCACTGTACTCCTGTAGGTGTCTATGTCCTATATAATTGCACAGTGCTGGATCGTCACCCCCTTCTCCTCCACCATATGTGACTCTGGCTCTGTGCGTGACTCGTACTCTTGTACGATGAGGAATAGGAACAGTAAAATAAATACATTTTTGCACGGCGGGGAAGAAAAGAAAACAGAACCAACTCAGTTGTGTAGACATTTCTTGTGAGATTGTCAGATATCACACACGCCCTGCAATTGTTGATGGAGGAGAAGATGATTTGCAGATTAATTGGGGATTTCGCACTATCTCCTGGGGCTTGCTTTTCTTGGCAGCAGATCCAGTGCCACTCTGTTGGGCTGTGCTCAATTTAAAGGAAGAAGCTTAAACATGCTTATCCCCTACAAGACCTTACACGTCCTGATGCTAGAAAGCAGGCAGTTCTGAGAAGCGCTTCTAGAGACAAGTAGTCCTGTCCCTCTGCTGATCCTGTGTGTACTTGTAGATGAAGATCTCAAGAAGATTCCTCAACATGAGAATGGAGCAATAGGAGGAGGCAAGGGTAATGAATGAAAGTCGCCGACCCCCTAGGCCAGTCCTGTCTATCCTCGTCAGGTCGTCAGCACACACAAAGGCGTTGGTTTGTACCTTGTTTGCGTGTGACAGTAAAATCAAAAGGAACATCAGTACATGGCCAATCCTTCAAATCAGATTTTTAAATATCATTATAGCATTCTTTAATTTTCTTATGACTATCCATAAAAAAAATAATCTTGAAATATTGCAGTTCTCAGGCTGGCCACTAGAGAAAACAAAACAGATTTGATATTTCGCCGTTTTTCCTAGCAGCTATATTAGACAGACCTTTTGCTTTATTGTCATAGGACACAGAAGAGCAGAGTCTCCTTATTATCCACTTGAGGGCAGTGCCCATTATGACAGCTTTATTGTACTGATGGGGCCTAGATAGACCAGGATAGTAACAAGAATGGGCGACATGTATAAAGCTCGGCAGGAGCTCGGGGCACTTTCCGTCTAGTTTTCCGGCGAAATCTTGCGCCTGATTTTTATGTCGGCGCGCTCAATAAATACAATGGTAATGTCCGCCCGAGTTCCTCGCCAGTGTTTAGGACGCACGTGCGGGTCCGAGGCGCAGTGTGCGGGCGCTGCGCCTGAGTTTCCGCCGCCGAGATCGTTTTACGGCTCATCCTATGCGGGGCGGAAAAGTCAGACGCAGCCATCGCAAGTGTTGTTAGGCCGCAGTGCGGGGACGAGGAGCAGTGCGGCGCTGCGCCTATAGAATTCGCGCCGGAGGTAGTTGACTCAGTAAAATTAGGGGAAAGTTACCTGCGCTCGCCAAGTGTGTGTGGGGGCACCAAGTGCGGGGACATGGGCGCAGTGGCGGGACTTAGGCGCCGTGCGGGACTGCCGGACGGGAAAAATCCAGGTCGATGCGAGACAGGCTGGAACAGGAGTAATCATTCACAGTTGTCCGGTTTATGACGGAGTCAAGTATGAATCAAAATCGCCTTAATAAAGGGTTCAAAATTCTCAGGAAAAAGAGCTGAAACCCTTAAAAATAAAAAATACATAAAAACTCAACATCACTTTCCATACCTAATTCAAGAATTAGGATTAATAGGAAATTAGCGGAAATACAGTAATTCAAATATCTGAAAGGATATTCCATTGGTCGGCTTAAACCAGGCCAATCAGGAATAGGAAGGACAGGGGAACCTCCTAAAACCTATGAGAACTATTGACCATCAGAATCAAAGGCTGGGACAGTTCAAAAATACAGTAACAAACAGGAAAAGAGCTGATTGGTTGAGCTAGCGGGCGGCTTGTTAGCCTCAAGCCAATCAAGAATAGGAGCGGACAAATGACCCAATTAAAACAAACCTATGGAGAATATTGACCAATCAGAATCAAAGGCCGGGCAGTTTTACAAACAGTAAAAATGCAGAATAGAGCTGATATGGTTTGACTAGGGGGGGGCTTGGCTATTCCAGCCAACAGCAGCGCGAGCTACTTCTCCATTGTGTAGTGTATGGAAGTGATCGGCGCCATGCAATCTCGACTCTCAAGCCTCGTGCGGCATGGCAAGTCATGAATAAAAAAATTCTTTTTATTAAGGTAAAATATTATCGATAAAAGAGCTGAAACCTTCTATAAAACATAACATTAATAATAAATCATCATAAAACACCTTTTGTCACCGAGGACGGCGCTACATAGGGAATTGCAATAGAGAGAAATTGCAGGGAAATACAGTAATTCAAAATTGTTTAAGCTGTGAGGCTTCTCATTGGTCGGCATAAACCAGCAATCAAGAAAAGGAGCGACAATGTCCCATTTACCTATTGCAGGAGAATTGACCGCATCAGAATAGGAGCGACAGTGTCATTAAAACCTATGGAGAACTATTGACCAATAGAATAGGAGCGACAAAGACCCGATTATATCCTATGGAAAGTTTTGGACAATCAAAATACAAAGGCGGGACAGTTCAAAATACAGGTTAAAAATGCCAGAAAAGATATGATTGGTGAGCTAGCGGTTGGCTTGCTATCACAAGCAATCAGAGCGCGAGCTACCTTCTCCCATTATAGGGTCTTTGGAAGAGATGGGCGCAAGAAATCTCGGCACTCAGCGCCGTGCGGCATGGAGTTTTAATAAAAAAGACATTTTTTTTAAGTGTAAAACATTATCAGATAAAGTGTTAAAAAAACCTTCTGTAAAATAATTCAGTTAAATCCCGAACAACGCGAGTTTGGTCGCCGATAACCGGCGGCTAATCGGGAATTGCTATAGAGAGGAATTGCCGGGAATTCAGTTAATTCAAATTGTTTATAGCTATTCTCATGGTTGGCATTAAACCAGCAATCAGAATAGGAGCGACAGTGGCCCATTCTAACCTATGGAGGAGAATTGACCAATCAGAATAGGAGCGAACAATGTCCCATTTTTCCCTGTATGGAGAAAATTTGACCAATCATATTACAATGGAGGGTCAGGTTCTAAAATACAGTAAAAGGCAGAAACAACGTGATTGGTGAAGGCGGGGTGGGCTCGTCCGGCTTAGCCAATCAGAGTGGAGCTACTGTATGGCTAAGTTAAAAAGAGGCGCCATTATTTGGACCTATGGGAGAGGCGAGGCAACGCTCACTATGGGTTTTTCTAATGCAATCTGAAATAACAAACTGACATGGCCGGAAATCAAATTATTAACACTACAGAAGTGGTCTTGATGTGTATATAAATGGATTAATAATATGGGGGGTAACTCAGAAAAAAATAATATTAATCACTTAAATTCTTGTTTATTTCTTTATTTTCGTTTGTGTCACCCATACTATTGATCCTTGGCTAACGAAAATAAAGAAATAAACATGATTTTATTAAATTTAAAATTTTTTTTTCGTTACCCCATATTATCTTCGTTTTATATACACATCAAGCCCACTTCTGGTTTTAAAATTTGTTTCGGCCATGTACAGTTTTATTTCAGATTGATTAAAAAACCCCATAGGAGCGCCTCGCTCTCCATTGGCCCAAATACGGGCCTCTTTTAACTTAGCCAATCCAACGCGCTCAAAATTTTCTTTTCCCCATAAAAATTTAAAGAAAAAAGAGCCCGCTCTGATTGCAACTGGACGAAGTCCCCGCCGCTTAAACAAATCGCTCTTTCTGCATTTTTCTGTTTTTTGAACTGTCCCGCCTTGGAATATGTTTGGGGTCAATTTTTCTCCATAGGTTATAATGGGTCCCTGTCCCCTATTCTGATTGGTAAATTTCTCCTCCTAGGATATAATGGGACATTGTCCTCCTATTCTGATTGGTTGGTTTCTGCCCCAATGAGAAGGTTTAAAACAATTTTAAATTTGTATTTTCCCCGCGATTCCTCTTTTGGAAAATTCCTTAGAGCGTCGGTCTCGGCGACAAACGTGTTAGGGATTTAAATGATTTATTTTTACAAAAGGGTTTTTAGCTCTTTATGTGATAATGTTTTACACTTAATCAAAATGATTTTTTTTTTTAAAACTTCATGCCGCAGGGCCTGAGCGCCGAGATTTCAGTGCCCCCGCTCTCCCCTAGCTAAAAGGGGGAGAAAGTAGTTTGCGCTCTGTTTTGGCCGGGGAACCCAAACCCCCCCTAGCCGCCAATCAGCTCTTTTCTATATTTTTACTGTTTTTTTGAACTTTCCCCCTTGGTTTTTTGTTTGGGTCAAAACTTCTCCTGGGATATAATGGGTCTTTGCGCTCCCTTTTTTTGTTTGGCAAAATTTTTCCCATAGGTTTTTTAATGGTTCCTGTCGCTCCATTCTGATGGCGTTTACCCGACCAATGAGAAGAGCTTAAACAATTTGAATTACTGTATTTCCCCCGCATTCTCTCATTCAATTCCCGATGTAGCCCCGGGGTCTGGGCGAAAAACCTTGTTAGGGATTTTATTAATGGATGTTTATAGAAGGTTTTAGCGCTTTATCTGATAATGTTTTACACTTAATAAAAATATTTTTTTTATTCATACTCCCATGCCGCAAGGCGCTAAGCCGAGATTTCATGCGCCCCTTCTCCATAGACTACAAAGGGGGAATACCCCGCGCTCTTTTGGCGGGATGCCCAAGCCCCCGCTAGCTCAGCCAAAACAGTTCCCTTTTTTTGCATTTTACGATTTTGAACTGTCCCGCCTTGGGTTTTGATTGGTTCAAATTTTCCCCAAGGGTATAAGGGTCTTTTTAGCTCCCATTCTGAAATTTGGCCGAGATAGCCAAGCCCCCCCCTACTCAACCAATCAGCTCTTTTCTGCTTTTTTACTGTATTTTGAACTGTCCGCCGTTGATTCTGATTGGTCAAAACGTTTCCATAGGTTTAAAGGTTCACTGTCGCTCCCCATTCTGATTGGCCCTTTATGCGACCATGAAATGCTTTCAGAATTTGAATTACTGTATTTCCCGGCATTTCCCAAATTTTCCCATTTCTTGATATTTCCCGTTCTGTTTTTGGGAAAATGATTTTTTTTTTTTTTTTATGTTTTTTTTGAGGTTCACTCTTTTCGGAATGTTTTTCCGCCTTTATAAAGGTGATTTTTTCGGAATATACTCCTGCTGCACGGGCGGATGGCGAGATTTCTGTAGCGATCTTCGATCTGCTTCTCGCATGTTCCTTTCCGCTTCACTTCGCCTCTGCCGGAGCATTTTTGACCAAAAAAAACCAGTCTGCTTGTCGGGCGCCGAGCGCTGCACTGGCCTCCTTTGCCGACTCGCGATCGTACATGCCTCGGAGTATACGAGCGCCCCGCTCCCGCCCCGGGCGTCTACACCGCGCCCACAACCCGCCCACTGCCCGCCCCCTTATGCGGGCCAGCTGAAAGTGGGGAACGCTTGGGGCCTAACAAACCCCCCCCCCCCTGTGTCCCACAGGGGGATTCGGGTGGGAGCCCAGAATACGCCTGAAAACAGGGGTAAAGCCCCCAATAAAATTTTCCCCCAAAAATGTTTCCCGATGGATAGGCCGGGCTGCAATCAGTCATCTAGTAGTTTCAGGTCCTTACAGCCAAATATAATGGGACCCCCAGGCATTACTATTTCCTATTTTTTAACATATATTTGGGCCCCTTTTTGATTAGGGCCCCTGCCAGGAGTACTGCCTGTGCTGCCCTATCGGCACCCTTTTGGTTAGGGCCCTGTATGCAGTTCAATTGTCAGCTTTGCTTTATAGACCCTGACAGAATGAGAAGAGTCACCTTATTATCAGTAGAGAGCTGGGAAATTATTGACAGCTCTCTTGTACTGCTGAAGGCCTACAAA